>JAPKLW010002010.1:114546-125833 GCA_026898455.1 Plectranthus barbatus
TATATATATATATATATATATATATATATATATATATATATATATATTGTATACCTATGGATTTTTTCTAGATCAAAACAATCTTCTGTTAATATTAAATAAAAAAGGTTATAAATGATAATATTTTTTGGATGAGATAATTTGGATTATTAATTTAAATCTTTTGATATAGCTAATATTTCTATATTGTTAATTTTGTTATATAATTAAGTGGTTTAAAGATGTAAATAGAGAGAAAATGTAGATATATTAGTTAGATTAAAGAAAAAATAATAAAATAATAATGTGAGTGGTGATTTTAAAGGAAAAATGGCATTTTTGTAATTATTGCAAACATCTTGCTTTTATATCAATATAATAGATTCAACAATTGATGATCCAATTGTCGAAAGTTTCTCTTGTCTTTGAATATTATAAATGCAAAAGGAATGAATATTTTTATAAATTGTGTTTACTGACATGTTTAATTTAGAGAAATTGGATTTTTTTTTTTTTTTTTTTTTTTTTGCTTGGTTAGTAAAAATGAATTTGAAGCATCCGAAGAGGATGCATGTGGCAAGCAATAAAAAATTGACATGATTCACTCATAGATATAGGAATAATTGGAAACTATATCGTCATTTTATATAACTTAAAAGAAATCTAATTGAAAAATTATATTCTCAATTTTAGTTATGCTCCGCTGACTCATCCATTAATTGAGTTGTAGTGCTGATGTGGTGTTGATTCACTATCATATGGTGCGACATCAGTGTCATGTGACAATGACGTGACTTTTTATTTTTTTATATTTTCTAATTTTATTATTGAAGTATTTTTATTATTAAGTTTTAGATTTTTATTAATAATTCTATTTTTAATAAAAATATTACTATGTAAATTATCATTAATACATTTATATATTTTTTTTATTAAAATAATGCATCTCAACTTTAAAAATAAAGGCATGTCATTGTCACATGGCACTGATGTAGCGCCATGTGATAGTGAGTCAACACCACACTAGTGCCACATGTTGCTTAACTAATGAGTGTCTTCATCCCAGATGTCGAAAAAAATCCAAAAGTCTAGAAACTAAAGTAGCTTCATCAAAAATAATATTGTATGTTATTTCCACAAGTTTGGTTGTCTTATTAATCACTCTATATCCCTTATGAGACGGATGTCCATATCCTAAGAACACTCCTTCATCGGCTTTGGGAGAAAAGGTACTTAATTTCGATTTCTCATTATTATGGATATAACATGATAAACCAAAAATACGAAGATGAGCTAAAGAAGGTTTACGACCATGATATATTTCGTAGGGAGTCTTGTTAAAGCGAAGATTCAATCTGCTTCAATTCTGCATGTAGCAGACATTCATTACAGCTTCTCCCCAGTATCTTTGACTTAGATCCGTATCGACAAGCATTGTACGTACGGCTTCTTTTAAGGTTTTGTTCCTTCTTTCTGCAAGGTCGTAATGTTGGGGTGTTCTTGCAGTGGACCTTTCATGTCCTATTCCAGCATTGGCGCAGAAGTCCATCAATGCTCCATTGCAAAATTTTGTACCATTGTCGGATCTTATCCTTTTGACCGTGAGCTCCTTGTCGTTTTGAACTCTAATTATCAGCTCCGGAAGGATAATTTTCACTTCGTCATTGTTTTTGAGTAACCTCACCCATGTGTACCTGGAATAATCATCAATAACAACTAAAGTATATTGTTTGTTACCTACAGTGGGTGGTGTCACCGGGCCGAATAAATCCATGTGCAGTAGCTCAAGGATTCTGTTCAAGGTGGCCTTTTCTGGAATTGAATTGAAGGACGTTTTGGCTTGCTTTCCTTGTTGACAGGCTCTGTATATTCCTTCCTTCTTGAAGATTTCTTGTGGTAAATCTGCAACAATGTTATTTTTGGCAATATAATTGATGGTTTTAAAGTTCAGATAGCCTTTTGTGTCATAGTCAATTTGTCTCTTCCTTGTTGAATGCTATGAAGTGCGATGCTTGTTGACCACTTTCCCAATCAGCAATGTAGAGTCCTCCTTTTCTGATTCCTCTAAGCTTACTTCACCGGTGATCCTATCCGCAACTTCACAACATGTGTCCAAGAAAGAAACGATATATCCATTCTCACTTAGCTGGCTGATGCTCAGTAGATTGTGCTTGAGACTATCGACGAGGGTAACGTTGATTATTCGCATTCCATTTTGCTCGATGCACCCTCTTCCGATTACTCTGGCCTTGGAATTGTCACCAAATAAGACTGAAGCTCCTCGGAACTTGTGAAGTTATGTGAAGATTTCTTCATCTCCTGTCATGTGTCCTGAGCATCCACTGTCTAGGAACCATTCTTTGAGTTTTCTTGACATTATTCTTCCTAGACCCTGTTCCTGCAAAACAAAGAAGTTATATTTTCGGTACCCGATCAATTACGGGTCCTACAGGACTAGTTTTCTAGATTATTCCTTTGGGAATCCAGACTTTCGTGATTTTGATGCTTCTTTTGTCATCACATCTCACTTCCCTTCCGTTCCTGTTGGCATAGTTTCGATAATCAACATAGGGATGTGAAGTAGTGTATCGACCCATCATTGTCTTTTGAAAGTGTTTTAATGTAGACTCTGGCCTCAAGTAGTTGTTCCTTCTACTTGGAGTGTATGTTGGCTTCCTTGCAACCTTAGTAGATTGTTTGGCCTTGCTAGGATTTGTATGAAACGTCCTAGCAGATGAACCGGTCTGTTGGGTTGCATACATTGACTTTGTTGGCTTCTTCTCAGCAGAACGAAAGTTCAATCTCTGCTGAGCAGTCAGCTGAGGTATATTAGTCTGCCAGCATTTCTGCTGAGCAATTGACTTGAGATTTTCCCTCTTGTCTTTCCTAGCTGTTTGTTGAATCTTCCCAGTAGTTGGGACAAAAAAAAATTTCTTTGACTTACTTGATTCAACGACACAAGACTTTTCACTATCAAAACCTATTCCAGCAAAGTTCTTCGAACTTCTTTGGACACTTAAAATATCATCAAAATCTCTCGTGCTTTTTGAAAATTTGCACTGAGATACATTTGGTACTGAGTGATTGTTTTTCAAGGTTTCATTCTCCTGTCTCAAAGTGCTATATTTATCTTTCAAGGAGAATAATACGGTTTTTAGCTTTAAAAGTTCTTCGTCTGCTGACCTAGATTTTTCAATCTCACTGGTCAAATTTAAAATCTTAGACTTCAGAGAGGAATTTTCTTTTACTAAAATATCCTTTAATGCATGAACTTTTGAAAACTCTTTTAGCAAATATTCCACATTTATTTCATCTGATTCTGAGTAATACGAATGAGCAGTGTCATAAATATTATCAGAAATTGAAGCAATAGACAGAGTAGTGTTTGTTACCTGGTTTCATGTGGCAGCTAGAGCTGATTCTCCTGTCTGCTCTTCATTAATGTATGTCATGAACACCATTAGAACATCCTCTTCATCTTCTGATGAGTAGTTTTTGTCGTCATAATCTGGGATGTCTGGTAGTTCTGTCCTTGTCAGCAATGCTTTGGTGACCGCCTTCGATGCACGTCTTTCAAGCATCTTCTTCAATCGTTCCCTTTCTTCTGGATCTACCTTTGGGCATTCGAACTTCAGGTGATCTAGAGAATTGCACTTGTAACATGTTCTTGGTGCTCTCTTGCTATTCTTGTTGTCTGTTGGTTGAGTCTGCTGAAGATCTTCCTTTTTCCCTTTTGCTTTCAGCAACAACCTTTGAAGTCTCTTCATTTGTTCTTCCAGCTCGCTCACGGAGCATTCATCTTCTTTGAAGTGAGATCGGCTGATGGAAGGAATCTCCTTTGTTGAACTGGACTGAGCAGGTCGATCTGAGTGGAATGGTTTCTTTGTTTTCCACTTTTGTCCATCTTTCTTTACAAAGAATGTCGCACCTTCCATCGGTTCTTCAATGTTGACTGCAGCACGAACAGCCTCATTCTTGTTGATCTGGGCGATATCCCATTCACGAGCTTCCAGTCGAGCAAACACTTCTTTGGTGCCAATCTTCGACATATCCTTGTCCTTTAGACTGGTTACTTTGACGAACCAACCTCCTTAGGTAGTCTTGAGAGAATCTTTGAATTCATATCAGGAAGTTCGTACGTTCTCCCCAACTTCTTTAACTTAGCTACAATATTGTTGAATCCGGTCTCCATGTTCTTGATAGTTTCACCTGGAATCAAACAGAAAGATTCATACCTGTCTACCCATTGTTGTAGCTTGTTTCTCTTCATCTAATCCGATTATTTGTCTAAAGTGCTAAGAAAATCCCACATTTCTTTAGCATTATCGTACTCCAACGCTTCAGCCATTAGAGTAGGTGACAAGGCACCTAATATTAGATCCATGGCGACGAAATTTAGTTGATCACGGGCTCGTTCTTCTTGAGTCCATTCTTCAAATGGCTTATCCACCATTACATCTGGTCCTTCTACGTCATCTCCGACTCTTGTCTTCACCTTTTGGATCTTGATGGGTCCAACTTCGATTACTCGCCTCATCTCAGGATGCACATGTAGGGATTCTCAGTGAACCGAATCACAAAACCCAAGTGAACCGGATCGATTTATGGATATTGCATATAATCAAAATTCACAAAAAACCTAGCATGCTCCTATGAATTTAATTCGATTCGTGGATTGAGAGATTACTGTAATTCCGTAGAGTCTGATCCGATCTTTTGCGTTTGAATATCCAACTTTAATTCAACCACGCAATTCGATTAAATCTGCGGAAACAGAAATTAGAAATCTAATTTCTAGATAAAATCGAAAATCAGAAAGAGAAAGAAAGAAAATCTTGTTCTCCAAATCAGATCTTCGGGGTTGTATCCCAATGCTGTTCAGATCTGCTACTGGTGAGGACTCCACAGATCTGTAGTTGTGCAAGGCCAGAATCAAAATTCTCCTCCCTCTGCACAAAGTCGTCGCCCACTCTCTCTCTCAACCTAGGGTTTCAAACTGATTTGAATGTTATGAAGTGGCTAGGGTTTTGAGAGAGAGTGTTATCTATTTATAAACCTAGTGTTTTAACCCTAATGGGCTATTGGGCACAATTCAGCATATTTAATTGGGCCAGTCCTGGGACCTAATGCAAATAATAAAGTGGGCCTATAAATTTATTAATTTCCATGTCCACAATCCAGGATACAATTAATTAATTAATATTAATTCTTTTTCACCACAGAATTAATACTGACCTACCCCTTTATTACCACGTTATGAGAACAGGTTGCATTAATTGAGAATCCCCATATTTAAGGTTACCGGATATTCATTAATTAATCGGAGCTTTTGACAAGCTCTATCTACAATTAATTAATATCTTGTTATTCCTGAGTAGTACCACTCAATCCTTATCACTCGTGCTTGAACTTAATCAGCCTGCAGGACTCTGGCACGATGAATGTCATTAAGCTCCTCAGGGAATGTCCCAATCCTATTACTCGGATATGGTTACCTAAACCCAGTCTCAGGCGGTACTACACGAACTGTTGTTACCCAAGATGCGGATATTGATAAGTTCGTTATTTCGCTAACTTATCATTGAGTTTTTGTCCATTTAGTGTTCAAGACATGCGATTTTGAATTATATTTATGCATGATTGTATTATGATGGTGGAATTTTGCAGGAAATAGGATGAAATTAAAGGAAGTTCGAGAGGAAGAGTTTTCGCTCTGTTTCGGCCGAGACGAGGAGTACCTCGGCCGAGATAAACCCCCGAGATGCGCACAACACGGGATGCTGAAGGTCGATGCGGGAGCTCCATCTCGGCCGAGACAAAGTCCATCTCGGCCGAGGTGGATGGTCGATTTGCATTCGTGGCGTGCCGAGACAGAGGGAAGCGGAGCAGCCCATCTCGGCCGAGATGACATCTATCTCGGCCGAGACGCGTATCGATTGGGCGAGGAACTTGATATTTTGGGATTTTCCTTTCCTGTAAATTAGATACCATATCTACTCCACTATAAAAACACTTGTATTTTCGATTTTTAGGGGCATTCAGTCATATATTTTTCAGTATTAGGTTTTATTTTCGAAGGCAGCGTTGAAGGGATTTTTATGAAGTTGTTTTCTACATTGAACATCAGTTTTTAATGCCAGATTATTATTCCAGGTTTAATCTCTTCATGATTTCTTTGATTATGAATATGTTGAACTAATCCCTCTATCAGATTCTAGGGTTAAAAGTCTATCTTGAATACATGTTATGAATTAATTCAATCAAATGCCTTTCCTTGATTGATTTGTTGGAATCTTGTGTTTTTATTTTACCTAGTTCTGTTGGCCACTTGATTAGGTTATCAGTTAATTAATTTGAGACTCAAAATGTGAAAATTGATTAACAGGAAAAAGATTTCGCAATATAATTTGGTGTTCTTGTCTGAAAAAGAAAGAATTAGATTATAGGAATTTATCTGTTGTTTTCTGGAGTTATTGACTATTTCTTGAGATCGAAAGGATAAAGGATTTTCAATAATCAACTTTGTAATTTGCCTTAAAAGGGAGTTTACAATACTTCTCTGATTTCCATCTTTCAAGGAATTAAATTGGCATTTGAAGGATTTATTCTACATGTTAGTAAAGATAGTACTCAAATCCCTAGGATCTGAACTCTTGCATTCATTTGGACAAAACCCTGAAAACTTGCATGATTATAATAGTTTTCTCTAAATTACTGTTTTTAATATTATTTCTGAATTTATGACACAAAAACCTTTTAAAAATTTGATTGCCTCGAACAATTTTCTGAGAAACTATAATTCGGTACTCAAGGTTTTTCGTTGTTTCATTCCCCTGGATCGATAACTCTAGGGTTTATAAATTTATTTGCCACTGTTTCTATAATTAATCTGTAGAAATTACAGTGATCAGATATACGAGCACGTTACTCAGGCTCTCCAACATGGCAAGTCAAAGCAACAGTCAACCCGTGCAAACCCCTGAACCTTCGTTAGGGTTTGGACTCAATCAATAACGAGATCTTGTATTCGCTAATGTCAGACAGTCTAATACATCTCACTACGGTCCATCAATACGCCACCCTTGCGTACCAGCATGTCAAGTAACCAAGACAGACTACTTATTCCGATAATGCTGCAGCCATCCGGACATACGTATCCTCATACGCTGTCTCGGCTGTGATCAGGTTTATGTCTCACTAGGTCAAGTGATCATATTGTCTTCCGCAATCTACTACACGACGTATGATCGTCCCTATCGGTGAGACAAGATTATACCATTGTTACATACATGTAAGTTTGTTTAACATATAGGAGAAATAAATCGTTGTATACTCATTATAATAAGTGCTTTCAGTATACAAAACCCATCAGCACATTCATCAGTGTGATCATCAACCTCTTTTTTCAGGTAGAATAGGAGTCTGGAGTGAACTTGGGAAGCTTTGCGTTGTGTGCCATTCTCTTGAACCTGAGCTAAACATAGAAACACAGATATGCAAGGAAAAATCTGGATCTGGTCCTTGGCGACTCAGAAGCAGCTAGTCTGTAAAGACCAACCGCTCTGATACAACTTGTTGGTCCCCGATGAGAGTTATTTTATATACAGTGGAAGTATTAAATTTATCTTGCACGTGTCTTGCTAAGGTCTCGACTTAGCAAGTGTTTATCTAAAAGTTTTAGCTCGTGTATTCGTTAGATTGATTGTAGTTTATACTTCAACACTTGGTGTGTTGAGTTTCAAATAATCTAACTACAAACAAATAGTGTAATAAAACAGTAAACGACACAAGAGTTTTTATAGTGGTTCGAACAATTGTTCTACGTCCACTCTTCAGTCCTTTGACTGAAAATTTCACTAGAAGAATGAGTACAAGGTCGGGCCTGATCTCTAACGTTGAGTAGCTCCTCCGTCTGGTCAGCGCGCACCTTCAAGCACCTCGATTCTCCTCGGACGTCGACTGCTGGGAATTTATAGTTCTTCCCGGAACCTATCCTTGTGTTGGCGTTGCCCGTACGAATCACTCTTGCACCGCAATAGTGACTGCTAGATTCTTTCTAGAATAGAAAGAATCCCAATATACCCTTAAGAAGATAAACTTCTCAGGTCTACGACCTTCTATTATGAAAGCTTGCGAAAAACTTCAATTAAGAACTTAGCTCGGTTGTGTTCGCGTGATAGAGAGACTGAGTTTTATCTCTTTTGTTATCTCTTGTATGTATGAAATCGCGAACCTTTGAATCAAATAAGGATGACACCTATTTATAGGTGAAGATTCAAACGATTGTCTGAATCTTATCCGTTAGACTTAAAGGGAATGCTCGTCTATCTACATGCTTCCTTTTTCTGCGGTGGACAGAGACTCTTCAAGTCTCCTTGTCAATGATTGGTCTTCTTGTAATTTATAATCCGTCTGATATTTGGCTTTGTAACTTTCTCTCTTGATTGTTGATTATCGTCTGCAGGCTACTGATGTGCGTTGGATATCTTCGTAGTTTGTTGGAGTTCCTTCTTCAGTATCCTTGTCGCTTCCTTCGCATCGCTAGCCTTTATTCTTTTTAGCAATCTTCAACAATTAGGCAAGTTTGCTGACTCCTTCAGCAAACCAGATTCTCTCTATTTTTTAATCTATTACAACTCGAGTATGAATTCCTATACATGACTTTTTACAATTGACTCGATACTGAGTTGATATAGCTTTGATCCACCAAAACATATCAAACTATGATAATGAATTGGTTTACAATAGAGGGATCTAACAATATTCCTAACATCTATACATAGATTTATTCACACCAAAATTAATCAACTAAATAGTTCATTAATGATCAATTAATCAAACTCAAATTTATCATATTTTACATCCGATCTTACTTTCATATCTATATAATATATTAAAAGAAAAAAGTAGTTATTTTTAAATTGGAGGGAACAGTTTTTCATTAACAATCCTAAAACTTTGGCTAAAATTTTGGCAATACAAACAAATCTTTTCTAATAAAGTTTACCAGCGTCATTTTCAATCTATTTAGATATGAAAATTTTGAAATTATCAAAAACTTAATTTTAATTTAAATTAAAAATTAAATAATAATATTATTGTTACTTTAATGTGTAGATATAAAAAATCAAAATTATAATTCCGATTTATTATTATTATACCTTTAAAGTTTATTGGATGTAATATAATATTCATATTTATGTTGCGATATATATTATTTATTTAATTCATAAATAATGTTTGATACATTCATATTTTTTTCTTTACAATACTTAAATAAAATAATTTCTTGCCATGCACTGTGAAAGATTATTTTATATTTAAAAAAGGGTATGCAATTTTTGAGTTGCTATTAATATTTTTTGTATATAGTCTTTTAAATAAATGAATTGGGAAATATAAATAATTCTAAAGATATATTTTGATTATTGGGGAGAATTCAAAAATCAAAATATAACGGTCAAAATTATGTACCCAAATCTATTAAACAAATAGAAAATTTTCTGTTGGGTGTATTTTATTTTGCTTTTTTAATACAATCAAATTATATTATTTATGTTATTAGATGCATACATTCTATTCCATTTGTATACTTATTAATGTTTCTTAAAAATATAATTTTAATTGTAACACCCCGTGTTATTTTAACCCTGTAATAGTTTTTCCGGGTGTAAAAAGGGATTTCCTAGTTATTGAAAAGCATATGAAATTATTTGTTTGGAGAAGCTTATTATTGTGTTGAAGCTAAATTATGTGTTTGAGTTGACAATTATTGAAAGAAGGAATTTATCGAGTTGATTATATTGGAAATTGGAGGGACTCCAATTATTTTGAGGAGGTAACAAGGTGGATTATGATTTTGGGAAGATTATGTAATGAATTATCATGATTATTGGCAACTGTGGAATAATATCATGAATTTTGGAAATGAAAGGAGGAATTATTAAATAAGTATGATCTAAGGTGGGGATTTAATGTATTACTCCCTCCGTCCCACTCGAATTGTCCCTCTTTCCTTTTTTGTCCGTCCCACACGAATTGTCTCCTTACCTAAAATGGAAAGTTTTTACACACTAACTAATAAAATAATAATTTTATCTATCTCTACCACATTCCACTACATTGGTTATTGTGCCATGTCCCAAGGGGACAATTCCCTTGGGACAGAGGGAGTATATATTAAGTGAGGATTATATTATACAGCCATATATATAGAAATTATGCAATTTTAAACCTTAGGTTATATTTTAGAGAGAGAGAATTTTTGAGAAACCCTCTCATTTCCACCCCAATCCCGTCAGCATTTTTCCGACGCCATTTCCGGCCAACTCCGGCGGTATTCCGGCAAGCGACCACCACCATCTTGTAGCATTCGTCGAGAGCTTCAATTTGACTACTCGTGGGCTCCGAAAGGACGAGTAACGAGTGAGTTATCGGAGGTTGAAGTTGGGGTGAGTTTTTAAGCTACGATTTTTGAATAACTCTTTATTCCGGCCGAATTCCGGTGATTTGATTGTGGATTCGTAATCCTGAGGTTGTAGGGAGTCTTCGCACACCAAGAACGCACCTTTTGGACGCCAGAAAACCTCAGTCGCCGCCGCACGTGGAGGAGCTCCGGCGAGGTAACGAATGTCTCCGTTTTTCACCCTATTTCCATGTTTTAGGGGTAGATTCTTGTTCCTCGTGGTCTGGGGAACTCGAATATGTGTTTGCATGTATCATCGGCCGACGGAATCGCGAGATTTCGCGAGTTGCAGGTTCAGCTCCGGCGAACCCGTGAGGGAGACGACCTCTGTCGGTCGACACGCGGTGTGTCGATCGACAGAGGGGTCGATTGAAGGGGTGAGTCGAGACGAACCTATTGATCAAAAGGAAGTGTGTCGATCGACAGGGATGTTGGTCGAAAAGGGGGAATTGAGATGAACCTGTCAACCGACAGGAGGTGCGTCGATCGACAGGAATATTGGTCGAAAGGGTGCGAATCGAGTCGAACCTGTCGATCGACGGGAAGTGTGTCGATCGACAGGAATATTGGTCGATATCGACTATGTCGACCCGAGTAAGTCGATCGATTCTAACCTGTGTCGACCCAGGGTGTGTTGACCGACACAAATCCCTGTCGGTCGACACAGAGGCCTGAAACATTATTATTTGTCATCCAATCCTAGTTCTTCGAGTCTTGTTTATCTACGATTAAGGTATATTATCCCAGATATATCGTTCTGACTCGAGAACCCTTGATTGTAGGAAATTGAAGCAAGGATCGAGTGAGCTCATTCTAGCTAAAGACATCTAGCCAAAAGCCGAG
>JAPKLW010002011.1:1454-62604 GCA_026898455.1 Plectranthus barbatus
GTGGATGTTGGTTTTTGTTCCTCGTGGCAACCCGTGTGATTCAGCCCGCGGTGGTTTATCCGTGTAGGGCTGAATCACACGGGTTGCCACGAGGAACAAAAACCAACATCCACAAAATAATAAATTCATACATGCATATTGAATTTAATTATGAACAATAGAGCCATAAATCAGAAACCTGGCTCTGATACCAATTGTAGGGTTTTTCCGTGAACCGAATCACCAAAACCAGACTGAACCGGATCGATTTATGGATATTGTGCACAATTAAAATCATAACAAACCCTAGCATGCTACTATGAATTTAATACTGAGATTTGTGGATTTAGGGTTTACCGTAATTCCGTCGAGTCTGATCCGATCTTTTGCGTTTGAATTTCCACTTTCAATTCAACCACGCAATTTGATTGTTATCAGCGGAAGTAGAAATTAGAATCGAAAATCAAACAGGAATAAAGAAATATGTTCTCCAGATTAGATCTTCAGATCTGTATCCCGGTGCTGATCAGATCTACTACTGGTGAGGACTCCGTAGATCTGTGGCTTGAGCAGGACCAGAATTCGGAAATTCTCCTCCTTCCTTCTTCCAAATCGGCGCCCACTCTCTCTCTCTCTAGGTTTAGGGTTTTTCAACTCTGTTACAACTTATGAGAGAGAGCTGTCTATTTATAGACCTAGGGTTGTAAACCCTAATGGGCTCCCTGGCTCAATTCAGCACACTTATTTGGGCCTGACCTGGGACCTAATGCAAATAATAAAGTGGCCTATAAATTAATTAATTCCCATGTCCACAACCCAGGACACAATTAATTAATTAATATTAATTCTTTTTCACCACAAAATTAATACTGACCTACCCCTTTATTACCACGTTATGAGAACGGGCTGCAATAATTGAGAATCCCCATATTTAAGATTACCGGACATCCATTAATTAATCGGAGCCTCTGACAAGCTCTAACTACAATTAATTAATATCTTATAATTCCTGAGTAGTACCACTCAAACCTTATCACTCGTGCTTGAACTTAATCAGCCTGCAGGACTTTGACACGATGAATGTTATTGAGCTCCTCAGGGAATGTCCCCATCCTATTACTCGGATATGGTTACCTAAACCCAGTCTCAGGCGGTACTACACGAACTGCTGTTACCCAAGATGCGGATATACGAGCACGTTACTTAGGCTCTCCACCATGGCAAGTCAAATCAATAGTCAACCCGTGCAAACCCCTGAACCTTCGTTAGGGTTTGGACTCAATCAATATAACGAGATCTTGTATTCGCTGATGTCAGACAGACGAATACATCTCACTGCGGTACATCAATACGCCACCTCTGCGTACCAGCATGTCAAGTAACCAAGACAGACTACTTATTCTGACAATGCCGCAGCCATCCGGACAGACGTATCCTCATACACTGTCTTAGTTGTGATCAGGTTTATGTCTCACTAGGTCAAGTGATCATACTGTCTTCTGCGATCTACAACACTCCGTATGATATCCCTATTGGTGAGACAAGAGGATACCATTGTTCACACATGTAAGATTGTTAACAAATATGAGAAATAAACCGTTGCATACTCATTATAATAAATGCTTTCAGTGTACAAAACCCATGAGGAGAGGTATCCCGAGCTTTTTGAAGCATTTTAAAATTTCGAGATGAAATTTTTATAAGGGTGAGGGGATGTAATACCCCCATGTTTAATTAGGCTTTTGTAACGCCTAATTTAATCTTATAAAGAAGAATTTCTTTTTTAATCCGAATTCAGAATTTAATTATATTTTGAGTTTCGGATTTAATTATGGAATTGGAATAAAGTATCAAAGTTTATGAGGTTGAGATGGGATGAGTATATTAATTGGAATGGAGTTATTATATTGAAATAAGGTGAAGTAATTCATGGATTATGAATTATAAGAAAAAAAATGTGGACTTATATTGGAATGTGTATATACATAGATATATATATAGATTCAATTCATTATGGAGAGTGAGAATATATAAATATATTTATTATATATATACATATAAGCATATTGTGTATTAAGTGGAGATGGGAAATTTTTGAACAAATATATTGAGGAATTACACCTCATTTTCATCCCACCATATGTAAAGTAGAGAGAGAATAGTGAGAGCATTTCCACCACCCTCAAACCCCAAAACCCGTCGACTTTCCGATGACGTACCGGCCAACTCCAGCCATCTCCGACCAAACCAACGCCACGAGCGTGTAGCCTGTCCTTCGAGCTTCAATTTGAGCTATAGTGGGCGTCATGAAGTGAAGTGTGGAGGAAGATATTGCAGAGAAAAGGTGAGGTGTTATTCAAGTTTGATTTTTGGGTTTGAAACTTGAATCTTGTTAAATTGGCTGTGGAATTGAATTTTGACGATTGGAAAACGTTCCTCACCTTGTAGAGACGGTTCGGACAGCCTGAAACGAGGATTTACTCGCCGAAAATTGTTGCCGCCGCCGTGAGAAGAGTTTTTTCGGTGAGCTTCCGTCCAAACCCCGTATCTTGCGTTTAATTGGTGTTTAGATGCGTTATTCATGCTCTAGGATGTTTTAGGACCAGGTAGATGTGTTTGCATGTGAATTTTGTCGGCCGTAATGGCCTAGATCGGAGTTTTCAGGTGCAGCCGTGCGAGGGGTCGAAGAAGACGACCCGTGTCGGTCGACAGGTTGTATGTCGATCGACACGGAGGCCGCTCGATGAAGGAAGTCGATAGAACACTCCTGTCAGTCGACAAGATGTGTGTCGATCGACACAGGAACTGTTCGACGAAGGAAGTCGATCGAACACTCCTGTCGGTCGACAGGATGTGTATCGATCGACATAAAGTTCGACGGAGGAATAAGTCAACCCGCTCTTGTCAATCGACAGGAGTTGTGTCGATCGACAGAGGTGGTCGATGGAGGGACGTCGACAGGGAAGGTGTCGACTTGGAATCCTGTGTCGACCTAGGTTGTGTCGACCGACACAAAACCCTGTCGGTCGACACAGCCATTCAGAGAGTAGTAATCATGTTTTCTCGTTCCATTTCCATTTCTTTTCGCGTTATAGTTGATCTCTGAGTTTATATTATGTCATTAAAACATGATAAGAGTCAAAGCATGCGTATTCATGTGATTTGGTCAAGGATTTGGATTTATACAAGGATGATAGAGATGATCGTATGCTAAGGTCATCGTGTCCTAGAAACATTGTCTTAACTTGGATATCCCTGATTATTTTGTAGGAGGTTGAGAGCCGAAGGAGTTAAGCTCATATTAGCAGAAAGCATCTATAACCTAAGGCCTAACACCAGGTGGGAAACTATTTAAGTATAGCAAATTTGTGTTTTTCTTTTCAAAAACGTGTTAAATGTTTTGTTTTAAATGAGATGTTATGCATGTTTTGTGCTATTATATTTGTCCTCTGTTGAATGCTAACAACAGAGAGGTATTAATGAGACAAGAACCATGTACATTTAGTACTTGCGCTACTCTTATTAATTTGTAAAGGTTAGCTACCTTAAACTTGTAAGATCGGGTGAAATGGTGGTGACCTTAAACCCTGGAAGGATAAGAAGCACGGGTGAAGTGGTGGGGACCATAAACCCTGTGAGAAAGTAAATGATTATTTATATACGATCGGGTCTCGATGTGTGTTTCGAGATTAGTGCACCTTGATGATAGTGAGTTGATTGTGTAAACATTCCTAACTAGTCATCGTAACTCGGAAGTGGGCCAGCTTCCAGTTACAAAAATGTTAACCAGATATAATAACATGTTAAATAGCGCACAAATGAAAATGTTTTAGATAACACGGTTCATTTCAACAAAACCCCGTGTTTATCTGTGTGAGTTGCATAACATGTTCTCATATATAATGTATGTTTTTGGGCATGTTTTCCATTGGGTACATTAGTACTCAGCCCCTCGTATTGTTTATAAAATACGCAGGTTAAGCAGCAAGGATGGGAGTACGGGCATGTAAACCGGCGAAGTGAAGAGTTTTTTAACCCGTACATCCTGAGATATGCATCTTCATATGCATATCTCCTCCACGTTACACACACGCTGCTATACACTCTGATATTCCTTCCCATCTTTTGAATGATTGGATCTTTTGAATGTTGCTCTTAAAACTCCGACTCAAAGTGCTACTCATTGTGTTATTTAAATATCTTCAAATTTATTAAAGTCTTCCGCTTATTTTGAATGAGTAAATGTTTGGAAAACCTGAACATCAATGTAACGCGACTCCGAATTAGGGAAGGCTAGTTGGTGGCATTACAATAATCAAATGCAATTAACCAGTTGTTTTAATGATCACTTATCGTCTCCTCCTCTTGAGACATCATCAAACTCAAGAAGACCTAGTTTGATGCATAGCTCTTTGAATCGAGTCTCGGGTAGTGCTTTGGTAAATATATCTGCTAACTGATCATCAGATCTAATGTATTCCACCGAGATATCCTCCTTTTCAATGTGATCTCGAATGAAATGATGACGAATATCAATGTTTTTCGTCCTGGAATGTAGAACTGGATTCTTTGAAATATAGACTACGTTATTGCTATCACAGTAGATAAGGACGTATCATGTATCTATTCCATTATCCTTAAGTTGTTTCTTTATCCACAGCACTTGAGCACAACAGCTGGCTTCTGCTACATATTCTGCCTCTGTGGTTGATGTAGCCACCGAATGTTGTTTCTTGCAGAACCAACTAATCAGTTTATGTCCTAAAAATAGACAGGTTCCACTCGTGCTCTTTCTGTCGATTTTGCAGCCTCCAAAATCTGAGTCAGAGAATCTATTTAACATAATTCCATCAGTTTTGGGATACCAAATACTTATAGACTCTGTACTCTTGAGATATCTAATAATTCTCTTTGCTGCATCCATGTGCGATTTCTTTGGGTTTGCCTGAAATCTCGCACATACTCTTACGGCATAAGATATATTTGGTTTGCTGGCAGTTAGATACAGTAAAGATCCAATTATTCCTCTATAATCTGTCGGGTAGATGGATTCTCCCTCTTCATCTAGGGTGATTTGGGAACTGGTGCTCATAGGAATCCTTAGAGATTTTGTCTTTTCTGGACAAAACTTGTTGATTAGATCTTGAGTATACTTCTTCTGACCGATGAAGATCCCTTCGTCAGACTGATCAACTTGCAAACCAAGAAAATATGTCATTTTTCCCATCATGCTCATTTGAAAACTTGTTCTGTATAAGCTGGGAAAATTTCTCACATAACTTGGTATTTTGGCTTCCGAAGATGATGTCGTCTACATAGATCTGAACTAGTAGGATGTCCTCTCCATCCCTTATCTTGAATAGAGTTCGATCTATTGCACCCTTCTCAAAACCACTTATGAGCAGAAACTGCGAGAGAGTTTCATACCATGCTCTTGGTGCTTGTTTAAGTTCGTATAAAGATTTCCTTAACTTGTAGACTTAGTTTCCTTGCTCGAAACTGGGAGGTTTTTCGACGTAGACTTCTTCTTTTAATTCTCCGTTGAGGAGGGCACTCTTCACATCCATCTGAAGAACTGTGAAGTTGTGATAGGCTGCATACGCTAGGAATAGTCGAATCGCTTCCAGTCTGGCTACTGGTGCAAATGTCTCATCGAAGTCTATCCTTTCACATTGAGCGTAACCTTTTGCAACCAACCTTGCCTTGATTCAATTAATGGTACTGGTTTCATCTCTTTTATTCTTAAAGACCCACTTGGTACCAATTACAGACTGATGTGTGGTTATGTCTACAAGATACCACACATTGTTGCGAGCGAACTCATTCAGTTCCTCCTACATCGCATTTACCCAGTCTGTAGATTGAAGAGCTTCCGTGATCTTCACAGGTTCGATCTGAGATAAGAAGCAAGAAATCAAGGTTGTTCCTTGTCTGGTTCGAACAGGATTTCCAATATCATCAAGAATAGCTTCCTTAGGATGATCTCTTAACCAGCTGGGCTTCTTTGCTGGTTTGTCATTAATGTTGGTGGCTGGGGTTTCAAGAACTGTAGAAGCTCCCTCCTGAATTAGTTCATTTTCAGTTTCGGAAACTGTTTCCTCCCTTTCTTCAGAAGCTCCTTCATCTCCTGATATTGGAACTGCATCCTGGACTGCTTCTAAAGTCTGAGCAAAAGATGGGTCTTCCTTGGTTGATGATTTCTTGGCGTCATCATAATGGGCTTTCCTTGGATTCAGCTAGATCTTCTTCCGTAATCGCATCCTGTTCTTCTGGAGGCTGCTTTTCATCTGAATCATCTAAATGTGTATTCCTCAAGGCCTCAGCGATGGCCCTTGCATCATCGGCCTTCTCGACTGTTTGGAGTTCAGTCGAGGGAGCTGGAGTCTCAGGTATATCATTCATAGATCTAGTCGGAGGAACTTTATGATCATTATCAAGATTACTTTTGGGTTCCTCATTGACATCATTGATCTCATGATTTCCTGACTCAGTTCTTGTAGAGTCCTGCACACTAAAGTAGTTTCATCAAAAACAACATGGCATGTTATTTCCACAAGCTGGGTTGTCTTGTTAAGTACCCTGTATCCCTTGTATGATGGATGTCCATATCCAGGGAACACTCCTTCATCAGCCTTAGGGCTGAAGGTACTCAACTTAAACTTCTCATTATTGTGAATATAACATGGAGAACCGAAAGCATGAAGATGAGCTATAGAAGGCTTACAACCATTGTAGACTTCGTAGGGAGTCTTGTGAAGTCGCATGTTGAATGCACTTCTGTTTTGTGTGTAGCAGGCTGTCATCAAGGCTTCTCCCCAGTATCCTTAGGCAATTTCAGTTTCAGCCATCATAGTTCTTACTGCTTCTTTGAGAGTTCTGTTCCTTCGCTCTGCGAGTCCATTCTATTGAGGAGTTCTTGGAGCAAATTTCTCATGATCAATTCCTAGCTCAGCGCAGAAATCCATTAAAGGTCCATTGCAGAATTCGGTTTCATTATCTGGTCTTATCCTCTTCACTTTTAACCCTTTTTCGTTTTGAAGACGGTTGATCAGTTCTGGTAGGTGAATCTTGACTTCATCCTTGGATTTGAGCAGTGCCACCCATGTATGCTTTGAGTAGTCATCAACGACTACCAATGTATATTTTCTTTTTCCAATTGTGGGTGGGGTGACTGGCCCAAACAAATCCATATGAAGCAGCTCTAGTATCCTCTCTGTGCTTGTTGTTACTGGCCTGATCTTGAAGGAGGCTTTCGTCTGCTTCCCAAACTGACACGCTTTGCAAACTCCTTCTTTATGAAACTTATTCTCTGGCAGTCCTTCAACTAATTTGAGCATTGCCAGATGTCGGTCGAATTGAAGTTTAAGTGACTAAGTCTCTTGTGCCATAGCCAGTTTATAGCTTTTGAGGAGTTGATTGCTATGAGGCATGTGCTTTTTATTCCACTTTTCCAATCTACGTTGTAGAGCCTCCTCTTCTGATTCCTCTGATTATGATCTTGTGCGACTCCTTGTCTATTATTTGACATTCTGATTTTTCAAATCTGACAATGTAGCCACTTTCACTCAGTTGACTTATGCTGAGGAGATTGTGCTTCAAATTCGTGACCAAGGATACGTTCTGAATAATTATCCCATTGTGCTCCACGTATCCTATCCCAATCACTTGACCTGTGGTCTTGTTTCCAAAGCTTATAGTTACTCCTTCATATATCTTCAGGTCTTTGATTAATCCTCTTTCTCCTGTCATGTGAGTCGAGCATCCGCTATCTAATATCCAAGTTCTTGTCCTTTTTAGCGGATTCCTACTCTGCAACACAGAAGAAATTATTTAGGTCCACATATCCTTTCGGGTCCTACAGGGTTAGTCTTGTGAATCCAGCCTTTTGGTATCCACATTTGTTTTATTTTCATAGTTTGTGAAACTAAATTACCTTTCTGGCTATGATTAACTTTATTTCTAAAGGAGTGTGTGCTGTGTGGATGCATGCTTTTTATGTGTGTAACTGGTGAACTCCTCCTTAATTGACTGTTCTGGAAGGATTTTTTAGAGACTCTTTTAAGGTGTGAAGCCATCATAGTCCTTTGATTTAGAAAATGATTTGACTCTGGCCTCAAATAGGTGTTCCCCCTATTTGGTAGAATGGTATGAAAAGTAAAAGTTCTATCACACCTTCTCGGATTGAAGTCCGATTGTCGAACAAACTTCCTTGAAACATGTGCATGTTGCTCAGTTGTTCTTGTTGGTAAAACTGGAGTCCTTGCGTAGGAGACATTGTGCTTATCCAGTTTTGAGAGATGGTCAGTTTTCCTCATGACAGTCTGTTTGTCTAGTTTTCTAACTGGGTTTGCATTCTGTCGAGATGCCAGTTCAGTTTTTGACCCTGAATTGGTCTTAACATTCTAATTCACTGGTCTCTTGGAAACTGCCTTTCCCTTATCCAACGGAGTATCTGAACTGAGTCTTGCTTTGACAAAGCCTAAATGGGTAGTCTCAGTTCTTAAGGTGGGATTGTGATTGTTCAAGGCTTCCTCCTCATTTTGATATTCAATATATCCAAGTCCGAATTTATCGGATGGATGTCGTTGAACACTCAGAATCTCACTTAGAGTCTTTGAGCTTCTTTTAAAGGAACAGATACATTCAGTATGCTCAAGTTTCTTTAGAGAATCGCGTTCTTTGGTTACATTTTCAAAATCTTTGAAAAATTTTACATGTTTTTCTCTAATATAATTTAATTCTACACTAAGTGATTTATTTCTTTCTATTTCATCTGTTAGAGTTGAAATTTCTAATTTTAGTGAGGCATTTTCACTAATTAGTGTGTCCTTTATTTCATGAAAATTTTCAAATTCTTTGATAATTTTCTCTAAAGTAATGTCTTCTGAGCTAGAGAAACATGTTTCAGAGAGTGTATCAAAACATAAGGAAACACTAGGTGTGGGTAGATTAGTTGTTACCAGGATTTCGCGATTTGAGGCACGATCTTCGTCGTCGGTAACATCTCCGTCTATGGCTGCCATGAAGGCAAGCAGTGCTTCCTCATCCTTCTCATCTTCAGACGTGTAGTATCCATCATCATGGTCTGGTACGTCTGGCACTTCTGTTCTAGTGAGCATCGCTTGTGCAACAACTCTGGATGCTCTCTTTTCGAACAGTTTCTTTAATCTGTCTCTCTCCTTCTGAGAGACTTGAGGGCATTCATACTTCATGTGGTCAGGGGAATTGCACTCGTAGCACGTGCGTGGTTCTCTCTTGATGAACCTCTGCTCGCTCGATTGTCCTTCCTTTTCCTTGGCTTTAGCTTTCTCAAGAAGTGCAGTCAGGTTCTTTAACTGCTCTTCCAGTTTTGCAACTGACAGTTCAATTTCTATTTTCTGAACTGTGTTGGAGGTAGCTGTTGAGGATTGATGGGCAGCTTTCTCGAAGTAAACTGGCCTTTTGAAATCCTTTGGAAGTCACTTTTGACAAAGGATGCTGCATCGACATCGGTTGCTGAGTTTGGAGTTCGAGCAGCTTCATATTTGTTCACCATCTGGATGTCCCATTCATGGGCTTGAAGTTCATCGAACAGTTCTTTGGAGGACATTTGTAAGAGATCCATGGCCTTCAGATTGGTGGTTTTAACAAACCAGTCTTCCTTTGGCAGTCTTGACAGAATTTTAGCATTCAAGTCTGCAACTTTTTCTTCTCTTCCGAGATTCTACATCTCACTGACGATGGTGTTGAATCTTGCCGCCATCGATTTGATTGATTCTCCTGGTAGCATCTGAAATGATTCATATTTCTCCACGGCTATTTGCTTCTTGTTGCGCTTCATCGTTTCTATTTCTTTCGTGAGGTTGTTGATCCAGTTCCACAAATCCTTGGCAGAGTTGTTCTCTACCGCTGCGTCTTGAAGGGCTTCTGGAAGGCTTGCTATCAGCATCTCTTGTGCGATGAAATTGACTTGGTGACGTTTCTTGTCTTTAAATGTTCAATCCTCCTTTGGCTTGTCTATGTATTCGACACCACCTTGCTGGTCTGCTTTCTTCTTCCATACTTCCAACCTTTCTAGTTGTATTTGGAAAGAGTAAGAAAATTCATCATCTTCTAAGATTAATCTGTTCGTTAAAAACACACTAGATAAACGTAGTTAGAGTGTAAGAAAATATGGATCCACTCTTAAGCGACTCAAAACAGGACAGTCTAGAAAGACCGACCTGTGCTGATACCACTAGTTGGTCCCAGATCAGAGTGTGAGTAATGTGCAGCGGAAGTAATTACACTCTAATTTGAGTAAATCAAGTTTCAGTGGTAACCTATAACTAACAGTTTAAGTTAAAAATCCAGTTTTAGTTAGGTTAGCAGATTAGTTAACAGTTTTACAGTTCAAACAGTTTGATAGTTTATACACTTCAATACGTACACAGTAAGTATTGAAGTTTTCAAAGTATCTATGAAAAACTGCATGATGCGAGAAGTACGAAAAACTGTAAACGACACACGATATTATAGTAGTTCGGAGCCATAAGGCCTACGTCCACTCTTCGGATATCAGATCCGGTAATTCACTAAGTTATGAAGTTACACTCCTCACGATCTATAGCCAGCTGCTGCAGAAACCTCTGTCCACAGCAAGGTGGATCACTCGCCCAGGCAGTTGCACTTCACTCATTCTTCAGTCCGTCGAAGGCTCTACATATTCTTTGTAGGCCGGCTCGAAGTTGGATTGAGGACAAATCTCCATTTTCCTTCTCCGGTAGGTTGGATGATTCTGTTCTTTCCAGAACATCGACTGGTTGGCAGTAGCCCGTAATAACATGTTCTTCCTTTGCAAAGATCAGGTTGTTGTGTTCTTACGTAGACAGTAAGAACACTAAGATACTAGATTAAGTATGCTGACTTAATCCAAGTACTGCGATGTCCCGCAGGGAATCTCCTTAGTCTTCGTAGCAATGAATGCAATGTGCTCAATTAATGAACTACGGGAGCTATATCTTCTCTCTTGAAGGCGCTTGAGTACTTTTCTACTGTGAGAAATAATGAATGAGATGGAGATTCAAAATAGCGTGTATAATCAGATGAGCAGAGTGGCAAAGATTCTCAAGTCTCTGTGGTTCCTGCTATTTATAGGTGAAACACCAGGAACTAGCCGGTAGAGACATTGGAGATGATGTCTAATCATAATTCATGCTCTTCTGAAAAGTCGCTCGTCTTTCTACTTTTTCTGCTACAATCGTACTGCTTTTTAGAGTAGTTGTACTTGTGTGTCAGACGTCGAACGTTGTATGCCAGTCGCAGCTCAGTATAAGTCTGATCCTTTATCATTGACTTCTTGGTGATCCCTTGCGACTTTGTTCGACATTTTTTCGTGTACACATTCCAGTATGCGAAACTGTCTTGTTTGTGAAACTGGTGGTAAATCTTGGCAGTTTCCATGTGAAAACTGTGTCCACAGTTTTTGCGACCTTGCTCTGCTCGTCTTCATCTTCTTGGTCAAGACAGTTTTTGCCTGGATGGTCTCTTCTCCAAAATTGTTCCACAGTTTTGTTGACTTCCTTCTTCCTAGACTATTACAACTCGAATATCCTATACAAGGATTACATGATGTAATAACTCTAAGTCCTAGACTTTGATATGCAGTTTTAACACATCAAAACATCAGATTAAGGTAGGATTTCTGCATCAATACCTAACAGTTGTATTTTGGATCAAACACCAAAGATGATGGCTGCGTGACTGCTTTGGATCAAACACCAAACTTGGCTCTGATGCCACGTGTTTTGGCAGCCGCAAGACAAATAAAAGACAAGCTGACGTGATGCTAGAGCATCAAACTCGCATGGAAGTTGCTGATAGTAGGGAGACATAAAATATGAACGGGAAAAACTTGTATATTATTGCTAAATGGAATGAGGTATATATAAGCAAAACAAACTAGAAATCTAAATCAACTAGGAATGAGAAATCTATCTATATCCAAACTAGATATATATGAAAACTAAATATATCTCTAAACTAGATATATCTAAAAACTAAAGATATCTATCAACCAAATATATATAATCATATATTGAAGATATATACGAGATTATCTAACAGTTGATTTAGCTCAAAACCTGCGGGTTGGCCCGATTAACCCGAGCCAAAATGCGGGTTAAGGTCAAGATATTTTGGCCCGAAAAAAATTAGCCCAAATAACCTGGAATCGAATAACCCGAGGCCCGATAGGGTTGAGCCCAAAACCTGAAGGGTTGGCACAATTAACCCGATTATTATTTTTATTAATATATTATTCATAATTATAGTACTAAAATCTACTTCTAATATTTAAAATAATATTTATTAATTAAGTTTTAAGTTATATAATTGTATTTAGTTCAGATAGTATTCATACATAGTTAAGTTTATTTATTTATGAAGTTAAATGTATTCAAATATTGCTAAAATAAAAAAATAATATATTTTTAATAGATAAATTTATCATTATATAAAAATTTGTGATGTGTTTTACATTTTTATAAGAGATAGATAATATTTTGCTTATTTTTCAACATTTAAAAGATTAAAATAATGAAAATATATTAAAAATAATTAATACATTCATTGGTCCTACGAGCTAGTCCAAAAAATCAATGGGTTAGGGTTAGCGTCAAGATTTTTTAGCCCGAAAATTTTTTAGCCCGATTTAACCTGAACCGATTGACCCACAGCTCGATAGGGCTTGCCTGAAATCCAACGGGTTGGCCCGATTGACATCCCTAGATGTTTGTTGGGTATCAGGGTTGTAGGCCCATTTTTCCAGCCTGTTACACGACCGGACTCTGACCTAGTCCCAATCGGACTAGGGTTCCTCTATCGGATCTTGTCCGACCTTCAAGCTTTGACCACCTCGACTCGGATCTTCAAGCTTGGACTATCTTTTTGCCTGCGGCACCAAGAGCTCCTCCAATATGCGCACATTCGCCTTCCACACCGGTTAGGGACGATAGTTTTGGCTTAGACCTTACTGTCTGAGCACCCCTTGCCTTCCACTACCCAAGGGAGTTGCAGGATTCAAATGAACACGGCTAGGACCCTCTCAAACGCTCACGCTCACCACAAACCACACTCTAGATTGCATAGAGAAGTAGAGAGAAGGAGGAGAGAATATCAAAGAAGAGAGAGAGAGAGAGCGACACAAATTAGGTTTAGGGTTCACACAGTTAGGAGTGAAAACGGGTCACTCAACGATATATAGTAGGTTAGAAATAACCGCCCCAATAACCGCAAATCCGAACCGACTTCCAACCCGGAAACCAATCCATAAACACAAATGAAGGAATGGTCTCGGAGCAGGTAAGGAGTTGGGCCGAATCAATTAAGTAGCCCAAGTAAACATGGCCACACCAAATCCTACATTCTCCACCTTGGACATGGTTGCAAGGGGCTAGCTCTTATTGGTTGTCATCATCGCTGGTTGCCTAGCGATTCATGTACTATGAATTTTGTGTGGGTAAGGCTAAGGTACACTTTCACAGAGGAGAAGTACCTGCAAATATATAGACAATACCCAAGTGAGTAATGGAAGTAACACTAAGTTATACACACCATCAAAGATAAAAGAAGTCATGTAGACACAGAAGTTAAACCAAGTCACAAAGACACAAAAGATTAAGACAAGTCACACAGACACAAAAGTTAAACATTATTAAAAAAAACTTACATAGAAGTAATAAAGCTAATCACACAAAGTAAACATAATAACATATTGCAAAACATGAAGCAATAGAGCAAAAGCAAACACAAAGTTGAATTAAGCATGCTCAAAGTTTAAAATATCCTGGCAAGATATGAATTTTTCATATGGAAGACACTTAGTTCCCATGTCTACGGGATTAAACTCAGATGCAATCTTTTTCAAAGAAATAATCCCTTTATCCACTACATCTCTAATGAAATGAAATCTAACATCAATATGCTTGGTTCGATCATGAAATACCTCCACAACTTTGGTATCAACATCAACCATCCGGTAGAAAACCCGACCTAGAAACAACTCAAGAGCAGAAACGGAACATGTCAGCAACCTGCGGGCCCTTAACACGAACAACTCAATGTCACCAGCACGGCCAGAAGGAGGAGGAGGTGGAGGTGGAAGTGGAAGCAGAGAGCGGGGTCTATCAACGTCACTTTCCGAAGACTCTTCATGTACCCCCTCCTTCCCTCTGCGTCTCCTTTCACAATGAACGTCTCGCTCGTCCTCCAGAAACACGATCGTCCTCTCATCCCTCTTCTCATCGTCCTTCTCTCTGCTGCGGACATATGATTAGCGCTCCTCGTGATCGGTTTAAGACCGCTTATACGGAGGGGATCCGGTCCGGTGCCCTGACGATGGACGCTTCCGATCAGAGTGGTCTGCCTCTTCTCTGGCACATTCTTTTACCTTTAGTGCCTCCACCAATGCAGCTCTTGTAGCTTTACTTCCCCTCATCGTTGCCGACAATTCAACTACTCAACCGTCCGAATATCGGATGCAAGCAGCAAAGATACTCCTACCAGCACGAACTTCCTTCCATGACCTCACCCCAACAGAATACGCCTTGTCTACCCTCTTCAGTTTTGCACGAGTTAATTCAATACGCCATAAATCTGCACGGATAGCAACCGGACAAGCATAAAAAGAAAAATAACCAGATGAATAAACAAGCCAACACCCATGGAGCAAACACTAACTTAAAGCATCTTCACGTATCGGAGTGAACTCTGGATCGTCGAGATTCATCCCTAGGTAGAACCACCG
Organism: Plectranthus barbatus; assembly: GCA_026898455.1. Lineage (NCBI taxonomy): Eukaryota > Viridiplantae > Streptophyta > Magnoliopsida > Lamiales > Lamiaceae > Plectranthus > Plectranthus barbatus. The sequence goes on from JAPKLW010002011.1 coordinate 16,198, forward strand.
GTTCCACCACTTGGAAGAGTTGTCCGGAGCCTCCTGCACCAACGGAGACCGGTCTCCGGTCCACTTAGTCGCATAATAGTACCTTGGGCGGAAAGGATTTAAGTTTATACAAGTAATGCCACTCTCGGATGGTAGGAAGGCCAAGATCGTGATCCATGAATATAAAAAAAGTGCCCACCACGTGACACCAAATCACAGGGGATAAATTAAAAGGAGCCAAGCCCTGAGTTAAGAACATCGCAGAAAAAGGATATAAAGGCAAATCCACAACTTTGTCTATGATCGGGAGATAAAAGGACACATAACCTAAAGGTGGGCTATAAGACTTCTCCTCATTTAAGGGAAGACAAAACTTAACGGCTTCTCTAGAGACTTGCCCTATAATTTCACAAAGTGGGATGTCCAGTACCTTAGATATTGCCTCTAACACTTGTCCCTTATTTGCGGCTTTCTGTTTCCCCTTCTTTGACCTAGTGGATTGCACCGAAGGTTCACCCCCCGAGGAGGATAAAACCTCAACAACTCGGTGTTTGGAACCCGGATTGGCTCCCCCACTCCGTTCAAGCTCTGGTGACCCATGACCCGAGGAGAGGGATCCTACCTCTTCTGGAGCCGACGACTCGGATGGCAGAGATTCAGAAAAGAGGAGGGGGGCGAACTACTTCCCCTATTTTGGGAGTCAGAGGCAGAAGACATGACAAATTTTTTATCAAGGAAACCCTAAGAAACCCTAACAAGACTAAAGGGATGACTGAAGCAACCTCCAAGAGAGAATAATTAAAAGGAGAAAACATAGACGAGCACTACTAACCTTACAGTAGAGAGAACTTAGCTCAGTGAAAAGTTCGCTACTGCCGGGATAAATCATCAGAAGAGTGAAAGAAGTAAGCCGCGCAAGGAGTAAGAAAATAAGAGTGATATGACGTTTGTAACCGGCGATGGTTAAAATTCCAACAAATCCTCCGTAACCACCTTAAAATACCCACGTATCTACGGTTATGCCCGCATTAAACAACAAACTCGCTCCTAACTCCCACGCTCAATTTTCAAAGCAGTACCCGGATGCGTGATTCGGCTAGTCACAACCTGGGAAGACTTAACCCACACACACGACCTCAAGGTCTGATCCATGCATACGACCTCAGGGTCCTACAAATCAGTAAATCAAAACCCCACGCATGAGTTCCCCACGGGGATGCACAAAGCGCTGCACATGTGAGCTTGGCTCCCATAAAGTGGGACATTCTACGAGATGTTCCACCTCCTATCTCGTGGTTTTGGACCCACGAATTGAGCCTACGAGACAGCTCTACGGAGCTACTTGCACTCTCGTGCAGGGATCCTTAAGCTGGACCCTGTGCTTGTCAAACTCACCCACGGGAAGATTGACCCTCCATAGGAGAAATGGACCTTATGAGGACCGCTCCAGGGCTCCCGATGCATCATCACGAGGAGCTCAGAACTTTCATGCTTTGAGCACTTGCGTTATGACGGGTTCGACCCAACTGTTCGATCTTGGGGCTTCCCTAGCGATCAACCCCAAGCCCGAATGAGCTATTGTTAGGCCCAAATTTAATTTGGCTAGATCAGTACAGGCCCACTACGACTGACAAAGATCCAAATACGAACAGCCCAACGCACAAAGTCTCCGACCCTAAGGTCAAATAACTTGCGAGGGATCATCCGCAAGACCACGAACCGCGACGAAGGTCCCAGGCCACGAACTACAAATAAGGTCAATGTCCCAAGAAGCACGATCTAAGGCTAAAGACCCATAGCTCACGACCCGCCTAGAAGATCAAGGAGTCAAGGTCCTTGTCCGCGTAAGACTCGGGTGACCATTGGAAATCCCAACCTAACTACCCCGTAAAATTGGAACTTCCCCCGGGTTCCTCGTGTCGCCAACAGAGGAGACGTCTGATTGGATAAGGATCCCGTCGCACACAACCCGAAAGACAGTTAGAGAACCCTAGCTGAATGACCCCCGCAAAGGACGTAGTAGTCGTAGCCCGCAACAACCACCGAGAAAGTCGGAACAACCTCCTAAAATCTCTAGGGTTCTAACAACTCCTCTTGAACTATAAAAGATGAGTTGCAAGGTTCCTCAATCAGTGTTCATTCTCGTTATTGTACAAGTTTCAAGGGTCTCTATCTCATCACAAATCAAACCTCAACAATTTTTTATCTTATGTTATTATACTTTATTAATTAGATGTTTTATTTTAGTTTAATACTTTACACTTTTTAATTAATTAACGCATTAAATTTTTTTAATGGTGGAATAAAATTTGAAATAATTTGTTGCTAACGTCACACATATAGAGATTGATATTTGGGATAATACTAATAGTGTATGCTCTTAGACTATCTCCACTGGTGCCCAAGGCAACCAGGTGGGAGAATAAAACAAAACACTTTTGAATATTATTTTAAAACAAAGGCAACCGACTCAATTGTCTTTAATGCATGTACACTTGACATCCAATTATTGGTCGCCATTTTCTCTTCCTTTTTTAAATAATTTTAATAAGTTATTATTTAAAACAATTATTTTACTTGATCAATTTGCAATATTTTTTTTACTGGACTTCCATAAATATTTTTTAATAATTTATCATTCATGTAATTGTAATTTAAATTTTTATGTATTATTTTATATTGTGTTATTTTATATTTTATTTTGTATTAATTGTCATAATTTTTATTTGTTAAGTAATTATGAATTTTTTTGTGCATAATAACTTATTTATTTATTTACAAATTCATAATATTTTGTAATTTGTTTATTACATTAAAATAGAAAAAAATTACTAATATTTTAATTAGAAAGTTAGGTTGGATTGATTACTGATGAGATGTAAATAATATTAGGTTGTAGATTGTTTTGTGGATGAATAAAAATAAATATTTTATTGGATAAGAATGATTCAATTATATTAGAGGCTGATTAATTCACTGTTCCCGTTTATTTTTTCAAAGCCAAAATGGGGTAGCCAAGAGCTGCGGTCAGGGTTTTAGAAATCCTAATTTTGTAGCAGCTAGGGTTTACAAAAACCCTGTTCCCAATTTCACTTGCCTCCATTTTCTTGATGGAAGAATTCGATGAAGATGACTTCAGCGACCTCTATGCTGACGTCGAGGTGCAAGCGAGCTCCGCAATCAGCGCTTTGCATCGTTCGACTGAAATGCCCACACGGAGCGGCACTTCTGTCGCAAATGGTGCCCGAGGAGCTGATATTGCTGGAAGGCATAGCAAATTTGACGGTCGAGATACGGCGTGTGAGGTGACGGATGAGGAGAAGGGCAGAGGCAGCGGCGGTGGCTTGAGAAATTCGCCTGTGGAGAATCGTGATAGTTGTGAAAGCCGGAGCGCGAGCGAGAGTGATAGTGAGAGTGAAGACGGTTTGAATAGTGATGACGATGGAATTGATCGAGAAATTAATAAGAATTGTGAAAAGGAGAAATATGATGATCATGAAAGTGAAGTTGAGATTGGAGGAATTGGTGGAAAGGAGAAGCGTGTGAGTGGAGGGGATTACGGCCAGAGAAAGGTTTTTATTTTTTATTTATACATCTTTATATTGATTTTGTTGATGGATTAAGGGTTACATTATTAGGAGACTGAGAATTATTGAGCATTGATTCTCTCTCTGATTTTTCTACGTTGGAATGTCGTCTGCTGGTTAGCTTGAGTTTAAGTGAAGTAGGATTCTCCGCAATAATTATCAATTGTGTGTTTTTAATTATCAAATTACTTTTCTGCTTCATGCTCATAGTTTTATAGCATGGGTTTCAATTACAGATTTTGCAGTATAATTCCTTGAATTCTAAGAAGAAAAGAGTTGATGAAAAGGCACAAGAAATGCAAAGAACATGTAAGAAAGGGAATGAGGATGGCAGAGATAACCAACTTAACTATGGATGGGAACATGAAGGACCAAAAATTGCCATAGAAAGGTTCCCCTTCAACAATTTCACTGGTGGTGCTGTTACATTACCTCGTTTTTATTTGATGTTATAGTCTCGTTTCTAAATACACTTTTCTAAAAAGAATGAGAAGTAACAATATGTACTACTTCATTTGCATATTTTGAATTACACATTATGACACATCGAATTGGATTCGTTTATGTGGTTTCATTATAACCACTTGGCCAAGGCATAGAGATGAATAAGATGATGAATGGAATGAAAAACATGTGAGATGCCCATATTCGAAGCCTCGAAGGGGTGAATACTGAATTGGATCGTGCATTATATTGATTATGTTTTGGTACAGAAGGAGATTACTTTTTTTTGTTATGTTAGATTTATCTTACATCTTGTCTTTCATTCTTCATGATTGTATGTTCTAAAACACTGATAATGTCTGGAACAATTTACTGCATCTCCAGGCTTACACAAGCATGCTGTCCCATGCCCTTGGATTTAGATAAGCGTGGAAGTGTGCAGATATCTGACTCAGGAGAGGATAGCCCTAATGAAGTGTCTGAATGTGAATCAGAGGGTATGTCTGAAACATCTCATGACACAAATAGAAGACAAGAAAACTGCATACATAATAAAGTTTCATCAACAATAGAACCAGAATCATCTGAAAGCGATCAGTGTCAGCATGGCCGAGGTTACTCTTGTTCTCCTAGTGCTGCGCATAGTAACAAGTATTTTGGAAAGAGCCGTAAACGTTCAAGATACTCTCCATCAAGCTTACATTGTGATTTACAAGAGCCAATTACTTGTGAAAATCATCCTCCCAAAGACTCTAAAAGTCGTGGTGTCAAACGAGGTACTAGAGATGGCAGATATTGTGAAAGATGGAGAGATAGCATGCAGGAGCGCTTTAATCAACCGAAGAAATCTAACTATGTGCCTAATTTCAAGAACCACCCATATGAGGATTCTTCTTATGTAATTGATACCAAGCATCTCTATAATAGACATATTTCTCGTGGAAAACCGAGGGAAATGGTTACTTTTAACTATAATGAGAATGATGTTCCTTACTGCAGTCAATCAGAAAGAATTTTACCTTACTCAGGTCGACGTTTGCCTGATCATTATTTGGGGCCACCATCGCTGAAAGGGCAATACTGGGGCATACCAAATTTCAGATATGAAGCAGGTCACTCTGATGATCACGATATGAGTTGGAGAAAAAAGCTCATTGACAACAAAAGTAGTCAGGTGGATTATGAAGCATTGCAACATAATAGGTATCACAATCAGAGGAGACAAACTTTTCCGGGTGATATTGAGGGGTTAAGGAATTCCTCTGCAGTTAACCAAAGAGGTATGCAGTTCATGTATAAAGGAGATAGCGTACATCACAGAAGGAGAGCCAGACAAGAGTGTCTGTCACCGCTACATGAGTATGACAACAGATTTGGGGAAGGAGAGTATAGAAGAATTTTCCCTAATAGTGGCAGAGACAGAGATCGTCTTGATTTTAGTTGTGATCGAAATGTAGCTTGTAATCGTAGAGAAGTGGAGATATCTGAAAGGGAGAAGAAAAGATGCCATAGCTCTCTGAATAGTATGGGAAATGTCAGCAATATTGAGAGTCAAGTTAAGGACAGGAGAAATATCAAACGTCGGCCTTTTCCCTTTTATTCTTCCGCCGATGAACCTCATGCTTCTGGCCGGGGGGACTTTATAGGAGCTCCTGGACAAACATCTGGGGCTGCTCAGAGAAACTTTAGGTGCTCATGGAAAGAAATGCGCTTTGAATGTGATCAGTTTGGTACTGATGTCACCACTCTTGTTGCTAGAGATAGCATCCAGTATTATCCTTCTGATGATTATCACAGCAGAAGAAGAGACTACCAAAAGTCTCCAAACTCGTCTGTCATGAGAGACTGCATCAAGGATGATCAATATCAGGATCATTTTGTTGGGAGAAGGCACCATCAACATTCGGAAGTATTGCATTCAAGGAGGGATGTATTTAAGCCACGGCAGCAGGATGATATTGTCTTTGGCCGTGAGGAGCCCTCTTATCATTTTAAAAGAATTTCAAAGAATGATGAGGTTGATGATAGACATGCATATGTTCGTGCTATGGATTTTAATGAAAGGGAATTTGGTAGACAGAACTCCAATATGTCGAGAGAAAGTGATAATAAACATTTTGTTGGGTGCCATAAATCTACCCAACATCATAGTCATGCCCAGAATCACCCAAGCCACCAAGATTCAGTTGACCGCTTGGTTGTTGTGGGCAGAAAGGTAATGTTGAGGAAATTGAGGTCAATTCTTTGTACCATTTTGTTAAAATATAAGGAAGTGCCCAATTTTGCTGGGCAAGCATATTCTATATTTCTATTACGATATTCTCATTTTCTATTGTACTTCCCCTAAATCATTGCATATGTTTCCTTTCACAATTATGTTTCTGCCGCAAATATTTCACTGTCTCTTGTTGGAAATTTATGCCATGGAATCTAATATACAAGAATGCAGTTATGTATGTATGCAAAATATTAGCAACGACATGTAGGTGGGTTGTTATGTAATTGCTGAATCTGGTTTATCCTAGCACATAATCCTTTCATAACTTAGCATTCCCTTAGCTGCCTTATTTCTGTAAATAAATTTTGCTTTAGATATTTCCTTTTTTTTAATTGTTAGATCCCTGGTGTATTCAGGCTGTTACTTTTGCTTCACAAGCTTCTAAATGATGCGAGTTATCTTCTGAAATTCTGTACCTGATAACTTTGACTTCTTAAATAGAATCACCATGTTCCATTATTTATTACTCATTTTAGATCAATGTGTGTCTGTGTTTTAATCTGTATAGTATTCATTTACCATGGCGACTTCAGGTCATACATCTATTTCGGTTTTCCTGCTGCAGTTTGAAATATTATAGTACTCCCTCCGTCCCGCTTAAGATGTCCCATTTTCCTTTTTGGTCTGTCCCATTTATTTGTCTTATTTCCTAAAATGAAAAAAAAATTTCACACTCACCAATAAAATATTAATTCCACTACAAATATTGGTAACTGTACCAAAAGCAAACTACTTAGACGGGACGGAGGGAGTACTATTTTGGCTTAAGTGATTAACTTTTTTTTTTTTTTTGGAAGAAGTTAAATTGATAACTTCATTATGTTATTATTTGCCTGATGTAAGCCAGCAATCGTATTCAAATGGCGAGGCATTTGAGTTATGTGCATTTATATAACCTCCATGATTTGCTAAGGTGGTGATAATCTCTTTCTTTTTTCTTTTTTTTTTTTGGCTTGCCTTAGTACGCCTTTTCGAATTGATTATACGTCGGATTTTGTTTCTTTTGAATTATGATATTCCTTGCAGTCTTGAGAGACAAATTAGTTTCTTCATTAAAGTTTGTAATTTCTCTTTTCATATTTTTCCTAGTCAGATAGGAATTTGGGAATTATCCTTGTTTGTGTAATTGGTTCTACTTCTTCCCCATGGATGCATCATTATTGTGCAAGTAAATTTATCTCCAGCATCTCTTATTGGTTTCTTTGTGCTGCATCTGTAATTTCATTAACAATTGGATTAGCATTTTGTTCTGTTTGCGTGATCAATATTATGTATTCTGATGGTTTGGTCTTCATTCATCTCTAAAGACTCTAGACAATTTATCTCCTTGTGACAGTGCATCTTGCAGTCCTCTATAAGAAGAACCACAGAAGCTGGAGAAGATACATTTTATGGTAGACGTGATCTCATGGAATCTAATGATAAGGAGACAAATAGTTTTGAAGACTTGAACGCTTCCAATCCAGAGAAGACTGTTCCAACCGATGTTGGGAAGGTAGATGCCAGCCTTAGCAACAGAAATCAGCAGAGTAAGGTCTTTCGAAACCAACAGAAAGAGTTTCTGGATGTTGAGGAAGGCCAGATAATTTCTGAAGAAATGCAGAAAGCTGCGAAATGCGTCAATGTCACCGTGCACCAGGAAACTGCTGCAGATGGTGGTGGAAAAGCTGAGAGACTGGACGATGAGAAGATTCGGGAGATTATGATGAAAATGGAGAGGCGAAGGGAGCGCTTTAAGGAGCCGATTGCTACGAGCCGAGATTGTGAGAAGACTTCCTGTCCACTGCCTGAATCGAATGTTGAGACTGCTGAGGCTAGAGTTGAAAGACCAGCAAGAAAAAGGAGGTGGCTTTGAACTTAGATCAGTGTTACTTCTGTTACAAATTTTCTGCAGTGACTTGAGTTGCAATTTAATGAACTTGTGTAATAATATGTGGTTATATCACTTATCACATGCTACTGCATTTTTTGCTTTATTTTGTTGGGAATTAATTGCAAATTTTATTTTCTGCTTCAATGATATACCAATTTTGTGCTATTGTGTTTTTGGGGAGAGTAGAGTAAGCTGCCAGGTGGCGGGATCAGTTTTTGACAGTGACAGCATCCAACAACAAGCTGCCATGTGGGAAAGAAAATCTACTTCTCAGATGTAAAGTCTGAGCCAGCCATAATTTGGGCAACCTGGCCAATTCCTGACCAGTGGTTTCTTTCTTGTGAATTTACCATACGGCACAGGTCTCGCCCCGTCTCTCTCATACTTAAACTTCAGGATATTTTGGTCATTCAACACAATTTCCATGTAGAGAGCCTACAGTTTTCTCGGTTAGAAACAGAACACACACAAAAAAAGAATCAAAGAGAAATGAGTTGCATCTTCTCTTCATCTTCTTCGTCAAGCTCAAAATTCACTATCTTCCCACCTTCTCAGAATCCCACCTACTCAAAGTTTCATCTCATTTTACCCTTGAAAACTCTAAATTCTTCCCCATCACACCGCATTTCACTGCCCATACATTCCCATGACTCATCATCACCGCCAGCTCTTCAAGAAAAGCGTGAGAATCCTGAAGCACGAGCTGAGATGGAGGAATATGGAGATGGATTTGATGAAGAGATCATCAAGGCCAAGAAGTCTCTTGAGGAATTGCTCGTTGTCCGAAGGCCGGTTATGGAGGAAGGGAGAGCAGAAGCAGATGATACTGGGAGTGGGATTAAGCTAAAAGAGAGTGCGGCTTCTTCAAGAATCGATGAAGGGCTATCGAAATTCGCTAAGAAGATGCCAATCTTTGAGCCTAAGATGGTGGAGTCTAGCTCTGAGGAGAAGCTCCTTTTGGTTAATTTGGATTTGGCTCTGTATAAAGCTAAGATTTTGGCGAGGAATTTTCGTTTTCAAGAGGCAGAGGAAATTCTTAGGAAGGTAAGGATCGACTGCACCCCTACTGTGTGATTAGTAAAATTTATTTGGTATTTGGGCTATAGCATTTTGGAGTTGAATGCCATTTATTTGTTACTTTTAGAGTTTTCTTGTAAAATATTACGGCAATTTATGGACTTACATGGTAGAAGGTTCGATTTGTCTGTTTTAATTGATGTATGAATTTGTGATTTCCTTGAAGTGTATAAACTATTGGCCAGAAGATGGGAGGCCATATGTTGCATTAGGCAAGACTTTGAGCAAACAGTCGAAAATGAATGAAGCCAGAGCTGTCTACGAGAAGGGATGCCAGGCCACTCAAGGAGAAAATTCATATATTTGGCAGGTTGGTGGTGTTATCTTATTACTATTTATAAAATCCAAGAAAAGTTGTGTTTGGTATTGGTTTTGGTGTGATCCTGACTACGATATCGGTCCATGCCCATAATTAGTAAGTAGCTAAGTTGAAAAGAGTTGATTGTTAAGTCAACATGTGCTTCTCGCATCCAGCTTACTTTGAGTTGAGACTTTCGATTGCTTTCATACCCGTCAAACATGGAGAGAGAGAGAGATTCTGAGTTTTGGTATTGGTTTTGGAGCGACTCTGATTAAGAATGAGACCATGCCAATAATTAATTACTTGATAAATGAGTTGAAAAGAGATGAAGCTTAGTTAAAGTTTGCATGATGGATTCAAACTAAAAGTCAGGGTTGTGTCTTCAACTTGTACTAGTGTTGGGCTGTTCTGGAGAGTAGGATGGGCAACATAAGGAGAGCTAGAGAATTGTTCGATGCTGCCACAGTTGCTGACAAGAAGCACATAGCAGCCTGGCACGGGTGGGCAGTCCTGGAGATGAAGGAAGGAAATATAAAAAAAGCCAGACATCTTCTTGGCAAAGGTCTCAAGTTCTGCGGTGGAAATGAGTACATATACCAAACACTTGCACTGCTTGAAGTTAGAGCCAAACGGTATGAACAAGCTCGGTATTTGTTTAGGCAGGCAACAAAGTGCAACCCGAGAAGCTGTGCTAGCTGGCTAGTAAGTTTTCAATAACCCATGTTGTGATGGTTTATCGACTACTATGACTCAATGTTCTGTATGTTGTTTCGTTCTGAAGGCGTGGGCTCAGCTCGAGGCGCAGCAGGAGAATAACGGCGCTGCTAGGAGGCTTTTTGAGGTTCGTTCTTCTGAAGCACTTGATTTTGCTTGATCAGATGAAGCATGAGCTGAAATTTCTGTTTTTTGTTTGATAATATTTTTGTTATTTTTATCAATGCAGAAAGCTGTTCAGGCAAGTCCCAAGAACAGGTTTGCGTGGCATGTGTGGGGAGTTTTTGAAGCTAATTTAGGAAACGTAGATTTAGCAAGGAAGCTTCTAATGGTAGGGCATGCTGTAAACCCGAGGGATCCAGTGCTTCTACAGTCGCTTGGGCTGCTAGAATACAGATACTCGACTGCTAACTTAGCCCGCGTGCTCTTCAAGAAAGCATCAGAACTGGATCCAAGACATCAACCTGTTTGGATTGTGAGATTATTACCTTATCACGCCATAATCTTTGTATACTATGGTTTATTTACACATACCTCTTAGTTCAACAGTCTGCGCGGACTAGCAGTCTCTGAGCTGTTTGTTTTCACATGATATAAGAAACTCGAACTAGTCCATGACCCTCTCTATTGTTTGTTTGTGCGTTTTCTTAGGCCTGGGGATGGATGGAATGGAAAGAAGGCAACTTGGCCACTGCTAGAGAGTTGTACCAGAGAGCTCTATCAATAGATTCAACAACAGAAAGCGCTGCTCGTTGCCTTCAGGTAAGTAGTGTGTGCACTCTTACACTGAAAGAACTCTGCCTAGCTTTTGTTGCTTCGAGTCTTTGTTGTGCCTCAAACCCGAATTCTCATGATTTATGACTACCAGCTCGGGTTGAGCAAGAGACCCTTTACACTTACTCTTGGTATAAACACAGGCTTGGGGTGTTCTGGAACAAAGAGTTGGCAATCTATCAGCAGCGAGAAGACTGTTCAGATCCTCACTCAACATAAACTCTCAAAGCTACGTAACATGGATGACTTGGGCGTCTCTAGAAGAAGATCAAGGCAACTCCATACGAGCAGAAGAAATCCGCGACCTCTACTTCCAGCAGGCAAGCATTTCTCAACACAAGCTTTTGCTGTTTCTGTTCGCACAATCTTAGTTTCAGACTCTAATCCGATTCTTGATCTTCTGCAACAGCGTACTGAGATCGTGGACGATGCCTCTTGGATCATGGGATTCCTGGACATTATTGATCCTGCAGTCGACAGTATAAAGAGACTTCTGAACTTAGAGAAAGCTGAGGACGCTCCAGCCAGTGGAGGTCGCATTAGTGACGAGCAATCTGCAGGAGCTTCTGCTGATTCTGTCAATGGCAATGCAGCTGGAAGTGGAAGTGGTTTCGATCTGGACGATTTCATACGGCAGAAACTTTTGTTGGATCCTTCCAATCTCGATGTTCAATTTGCATCATCTCTTTCAAAGAGTATTAAAGCTGGATCAAATGTGGGAGGATCAGCTAGCAAGAATGTGACAGCAGCGCCAAAGCAGTGACTGCTTGCTGTTTTTGTTGATAGTCAGAACAGTCTGATTTGCACGGACAAGTTGCAAATGTGTGTGTGAGAAATTTGTAGCTACAATATGTAGATAATTCTTTTCTTTCTTTTGATTATACGTGATTAAAAACCTTATCTTATGTTGCAAACTGCCTAGTGCTACATATGTATGTACAGAAAGAAAAAAAATTATTGTGGGCAGGGTTTCCTGAGAAAATTGTATAGGCAACTTATATACACGAAAAATAAGGCAATGCAGCAATAATATAACAAATGAACAATATCGCTTCATATCAAATAAATGGATAGCTATACTTTTATGACTGTGGTTTGGATTTAAGTGATCGATTGATTAGTACTCTTAAAATCATGGTAGCAAAATTTACTAAAGATTAATCGAATGCTTAGACTTTAGATTAATCAAACAGGGCCTAGATGATTTCTAAGCGAAAATTAATCGATAAACTAATTAAATATTTATAAATATATAAATGTTAGTGAATAAAATATAAATTATATAACTTTTAATTTTTTTTAAAATATATAGAAATCAATCCCACCTGCCTAGATGTAACACAAAAACCCCTAAGACCATCCACACTAATAACTCAATTCAACCCAATCTTTTATCAAAATATTAGTTTCCATTTTTCCAACATGCACAACCCATTCAATCTAACTTATATTATTTCAATATACACACACATATATATATATATATATATATATGACATTTATAATTAAAATAAAATAATTACAAACTCACCTTAAAAAAAGTTACTCCCTCCGTCCTAGGACACTCGCAACGTATTCCTTTTTGGTCCGTCCCAGGACAATTGTAACGTTTCCTTTTTTTTGAAAGTTTTAATTAATCAATCACCCACTAACCCTATTAACCCTACTCCACTATCTCTCTACTAATCCTACTAATCCTACTACACTATCTCTCCTAATCACTTTTTCTTAATCTCCGCGCTCGGTCAAACGTCTTAAGAGACCCAGGACGGAAGGAGTAGTAAAATAAAAATTACAAAATCTTGAATGTAAACAAATCAAGTTACAAATAGAAGAAATAATCTTCAATAATTTGAGTTTTTGGATCCCATAACTTTCAATAATAGAAAATAAGTAATCAAATATGAGAAGAAAAAGTATTTTAAAACATATTAATAATAGAGAATCTATTTATAGAGAAAAAAATTGATATTATTTTTTATAATTACAAATTAAATATCTTTTATCCTATAATATAATAATAGATTCCTAGACCAATGTCATTGCCGTATGGGTAGTCCAATAGAATTAATTTTACGATTTTCGTTTGGGTAGAACCGTAAAAGGCCTCTAAAAATTTACCAAATTACTAAGGTATAAAATTTGTGAAATAATGCTCAAAATGAAAATCAAGATTTCCCGCGCCGAAACAAGTAAACATAAAACATACCTGAAACCCGCCATTTTAACTAGGGCTTCAAACTTCTAGTTCTCTCTATAGATTTGAAGAGAATGGACTTTCCGGATGATGATGTGCTCGGGGACTTTATGACAGAGAACGAGACGACATTGATGGACATTGAACGATCGATTGTTGTTGAAGAAGATGAAGAAAAGGATCCGTTTCTTAAATTCATCGACTACGCTAAATCGATTCTGTATGATGATGCTGGGGAATTAGAAGAGGAAGATCCGACTCGTTGTCCAAGTTGGAGCTGGATAGCGACTCGGATTCTCAAAACCTGCGTCGCGTACTCGAGCGGCGTGACGCCTGCTATTCTCCTTTCTGAGCTTTCTCTGGTTGGTGTTTCCATTTTTGTTGAGATTACTTTGGATTTTGACTGTCATTATTCGATTGCTTGGAGTGTTTTATGTGATTTAGGTTTGGTTTAGATAACGATGAAGAGAATCAGAACGTGTTATTGTGTAAGCTACAATTTAGTCGACGTTTTTGACTGAATGTTGAATGCTTTTGTTAATTATCAAGTTATTATGTAGCTGTTTATAAATCTAACCCGATTTAGCTATTTTGTTATTGAGCACTCGATTTTCTTATGATTTTGCTTCTGTTACTTTAGTAAGTTGGTGTAAGCGGCTACCTTAGTATCCTAAATTATGAATATGTTCAAGATAATCGTGTTTAGATGCACTGCGTTCATTCTTTCATGAAGTATGTGCGTTTGCGCTTACACATCTCTTTGAAGTTCGTATTCTGTCTATTCAATCTAGGGAGGTTACTGGTTGAATCAGATGTGCTGCCGTGATTGATTTCTTGGAATTGTCACGACTTATTAAGTTAAATTATGTCGCATGAATATAAAAGTTTGTACTCGCTTAATCCATCTGTTATGTTGGTGACTGTATTCAGGCCTGGAACGAGCAGAGCAGAAGTGGAGCTCCGAAGAAACAGTCTGATTCTATTGTCAAGTTAAAAAAGAAGCACAAGAGAGAAAAACTTATGAACACTGTTACAATTGATTCAATATACGAGAAAAAATTCTTACAATTGACCAGTGTAATTGAGGCAGTTATAGTTGATGCCTTTGTACTTCCAGGTATGCTAAAGATTTTTATTTTGTTCTATATAAATTTTGTTCAAACAATATATTTGTGATCCACTCTGCACTGGTTTTTTGGATACAATGAGAAATACATTGAATCACAAACATAGTTGAAAACTCTATATGCTACATTCCTGAGTGTTGGTTAACTGTTTTTCCATTTACATGATGGACTTTGCAGGAACAAACATTTACATGCTTACTTTGGGTGATATTTGGAGCTCCAATACTATAGATCTTTATCTTCACAGGAGGTAAAGTGTAAATGAAACATTGAAGTCAATACTATAGATCTTTATCTTTGCAGAAGGTAAAAGGAAAATGAACTTCTGTAAGATGCATTAACGGCTTGCTTTCGTTTGAAGATTCTGTTCTGCTCTATGAACAAGTCCTGATTATTCCTTTGACAAGTGATGCATTTGATTTTTATTTATTTCTTTCTTTTTATGTCAAGGACATATAATTATTGGTTCATGCTCACCGCAGTTCCATACTGAAGGGATTAATCTTCTAAAAATTAATTATGATCTATGTCATCCAGTAAAGATTAAATGTAAATGGATGAAGCTATCTGGGTTTCTCCTTAGGATTCTTAATAAGTTGCGTGGCTCAACTATTTTTTCTTAGATCTAGAAAAGAGTTAAAATAAGTTAATTGGAAGTATGTGGAAAAAAATTCACCAGAAACTAAGAAAATAACCTAGTTTTTTCCGGTTCTACATATTACTTAATGTGTTTATATGAATGATCTCACTTGCACTCAAAGGCAGGTTTTATGGCATCGCTGATCTCCGAACTGGCATTTTAAAGAAAGGCAGGGAAGTTCTCTTAACTGGGTGCTATCTTCGGGTTTCTGGAGGGAGTCTAGGGTGTGCACGTCTTTTGCCAACTGAATACTTTGTTGTGCTGTTGGATGAGGTAGGCTTTGGCTCCAGTTTTCTTCTCTTCTTGGTGTTAAACTGAGTCCCTACTATGTTTGACATAATGATATTTCTCGGTGCATGTCTCTAAAAGTTTTGAAAACAAATTATTTCTCATTGTTTATCATGGAGCGACTGAAATTTATCTACTTGGTTATGAAGATTTTATACCTTCATGGTTTCTACTTCATAATATTGTCACATATGCTTTTCTGTTAGCATTGCCATGAACGCTGCTCTAGTGCAAATATCTTACCACGTTTCTTTGTGTAGGATGAAGATTATGATGCCATGCTTCTTGGAGCACAATTTTGTTACGATTCCTTTTCTTCAATTTCTCTTGATGCAGTTAAGGAAGGAGTTTCATATTCGTTGTATGCAAGGTATATTGTATTGTTCACTGTATATGTGTCTGTTGGACAAAGTGAACTGGTGCCATTTTTTTTTGTTATTAAATTATTAGAATATTTATATATATATAACGTCAAAATATATGTTGTAGCTCACGAAAATTCACCAGTGTGGGCATCATATCATTTCTCTCTCTATATATAAATATATAATTCTAAGGATCTCTTTGGACTGTTAAGTAGTAATTGTATTTATTTGTTTTTCTTCCCAGTTCTGTAGTAAAATATTTGAATAACCACGGAAATCAAAGGCTCGAATTTAAGATAGATTTACATGGCCAGTAATGGACAACGAGCATGATCCTAGTTACCAATGCAAATTTTTTTTGGCTAGTATATATTTATTTGAAAGGTAAGCTTTCTTTGTTTTAATCATTTTTATTTTGGACAGAATTGAAAGTATAGGACCGCTGGAAATCCAGGGTAAGAATGATAGTCTACAGAGGAGACAAATTACTCTTGTTGATAATGATGGTGTGAAGTTAAAGTTCTTACTATGGGGAGAACAAGTTCTGATTGCCAATCTGTTCAGGTATATGAGAAATTAATCCCTTGCTAGTAACGTGTTAATTGATCACCCTCTCTATTTTTATATTATAATATAAGCTAATTTCCTCATACTAAACGCAGCGTTGGAAGTATGCTTGCCCTTGATAAGCCATTTATTTCAAGTGCTACAGATAGTGCCCTTGAAACATGCAGTAAGTGTTGCCTAGAATATGGTAGTGCAACTCAGCTATATTTGGTGCCTACTATTCCTCACAAAGAACAAGTAAGATCATTATTTCGTGGATTACTTTATCTTGAAGATGCTGTCTTAGAGGGACGATATGTAACCAATTTTTTGGATTCATCAGATTTGCGTAGCATTGACACAGAACCATTATCAAGGATCAAGGTTGTTGACTGCCTTGAATTCAAGTGAGGGGCCAGTAGTTTCTCAAGTGACGTTGCCTTGTGATTCTCATGGGTCTATTGACTTCAGCAACTACCCATTTCGAGTAGGACTCCCCTCCATTTTAAGAGATTAGCGGCCAATCATTTGATCGATTGAGATACATCATTCTCTTGAATCTCTGATTTGCAGGTGGAAACAGTCACATTTGGATTTTATGTCCATCTCATAGAGAAAATTCATAACTAATTATTCTCTCTGAAAGTAAAGCTTTTGACCTATTGATTGACTAATTAAGTAGGTAATGCATAAAATGTGGTGATGTTAGGAATAAGGACACTGTCTTCAACCAATATATTGCTGGATAAGTTAACAGATTTTTCTACACAGTTGAGCTTGAGGCATTTTCTTAGACTCTTGATTCTTGTATCACAATGATACTTTTATTGAACTAGTCGGGTATTTTTCTCTGCATAAATGAGTAGAAATGTGCATTTCGAGTTCCATAATTCATAAAATTAAATGCATGTGCTTTTATTTGTTAAACTTATTTTATTTTTTTTGAATTAAGTCTCTTGTGATTTTTATTTTTAAAGGAAGTCTCCTGTGAATTAGATTGTGCAATATTCCCGTAAATTATTACTCCCTCCGTCCCAAAACAATTGTCTTGTTTTCCTTTTTCGTCTGTCCCAAACAATTGTCCTCTTTCCTAAAATGGAAAGTTAATACACACTCATTAATAAAATACTAATTTACTCTATCTCTATTCGCATTGGTATCTGTGCTATTTCCAAACCAGACAATTGTTTTGGGACGGAGGTAGTATAAACTTGGCTGCTTCACTAGTCTAAAGTTTCACTAACCTTTCAATTCTTGAAGTCTTGCAGTCATATGTTGGTGATCTAAGAGACAAGATGATGGGCATTAGTTTGTATGGTATTGTTACTGACATAAGGACATCTAAGGGCATGTTCTGGTTGAGAATCGAAGATGCAACTGGAGGAATATGGGCAAAGCTTCATTTTGTAAAATCTTGGTAAGCAAACTATATACAGTTATGCCTATTATGCTGGGATGGCGTTGGAAGATAAAAATCACCAATTATAAGATGAGGTTATTTACGTAATTATCATTTGTGCACTTTTAAACTCTTCAATTACAACATCAATAATATTACTATTTACTCATTGATGTTCGAAAATCATTGATGCAGAGACTAGATTTGTCCTAGTAGACTTTACAACTTAGAACTGAAAATATGTAAGAGAAATCTTATGTTGGAGATGACAATCGAAAAAGTGTATAGTAAAAAAGGATTTATATGCTATATGATCCATGAATATACATGGTTTTTTTAAATTTATCCTCTATGTTCGCGGTTTTTGGATTACCAATATATTTCATATCACAGACAAAAATCTAGAAGTTAAGGATATTGAGAAAATCATGATTTCATGTTCTAATTGAAAGTTATACTAACGATTGTGGATTTTTAAGCGACCATACATGTTTCTTAGCTAATTTAAAATTGAATTGTCTTTCAGGTCACTTGGGAGATTAGGGATAGGCCACACCGTTTATATATCTGGTCTATGCTCTTCGCTTACTTCAGGAAAAAGGTGGCCGTCCTCACAGACTAATTCAAACTCTGCATATTTTTTCTTCTTAATTTGCTTAAAATATTTGATTGAGCAAATCGACATTTATGTTTATTGCAGTCTTGAATTATCATGGAATGAGGATAGCGCTGGATCATCGTTCTTCAACTTGAGCAGCTTGCCTGCTTTCTTGAACACGCCAACTCTTCACAGATTATTGAAACTTTCCGATCTATCAATCAATACAAGCGGTGTACAAGTATGGTTCCTCCATTTACAACTCTCTTTCTTTTGATTTAATTTTGGCTACTCGAACCTAATCGTTTGTTCGGGCGAGCAAAATACCAAAAGCCGAATCGATCTCATATAGTTTCTAAAATTCAGTATTAGGTTGATTTTGCATTGGTTAAGAACTCAAGACTGAATAATAATTGAACTATAACATTAAAGATTTGTTAATATATTTCGTTAAAATATCTGGTTAGTTTAGTAAGAGTTATTCGATTCGTTTGAATTACAAAACTTCTAAATTCGTTGACTCAATTCAGTTTTAAAACAGGTAAAATCAACCAAATAATCTTGGCACTCATCCTATTTATGTATGTTGTGAGTAGTTTTATATAGAGGTGATGGTGTTGAAGGTACTTTCCCTAGTTATTTACTTGATTTGTGCATTATAATATCCCAGAGAGCATTCGCCTCACTTTCCAATAAATGTTACAGGTATGTCGAGTATGGCTGGATCATGTTGACCATTGTCTCGTCGATACAAGATTTATGCACACAATTTGTGGTCATGCAGTTGACAAGGCACCTAATGGAGATGTTGAGTGCAAATTCTGTGGCAGAATTTGCGAGGCCGAGGTGGAATATACGTTCCATTTGAAGATTACTATTGCGGATGAGACGGGAAAGGTTTTTGCATCGTGTGTGGGTCAGACTGCTGCCGAGTTGCTTCAGATTTCTCCCGATGAGTTCGCTGAATTGCCCGAGGTACGGAAATATTAATCTTCAAAAACTATCTATCTATCTCTATATATATAAGCCACGGAACTTATTTTCATCAATAGTTGAAAAAAATACTCCATAATTAAGGAATTGTGAAAATATTGGGCTGCTTGGCATGGCATGCCGCAACATTATAGTGCATCCCTCATTTTTCACAATAAATTAGGAAGAGGTAGTTATTAATTAGTTGGTGCATATGAAAGTAAAATCGACACAAAAGTTTTCAAGATCATTTATATAATAAAAGAAATAAGATTGATACTAGTTTTCATTATCATTTATATATTAAAAGAAATAAGATTGTTATTAAGCAGTTTTGGTTGCCGTCAAATTAATTTATGCAGGAGGAACAGATTATGTATCCATTTTCACTGGAGCACGAAAAGTTTGTGGTGGCGATTGTTAACTGCGGAAGGAAGCAGCGCTGTGAAGGATTTGTGGAGCAAAACGGAAGCACGGTTGATTGGGAAGTTACACGCGCGATCAAGTACTCGTGAAATCCGTCAGTGTTTCTCGACGTGTACAAGATAAGTGAAGAACCAGAATTATTATTATTATCATAAGAGCTTTTCTGCCACCGCTACTGTGCAGCCCGCATTTCTTCTGCTCTATTATTTATATTAAAATGAATTCTAAAATTAAAAGTATATGAATATAGTATTGTATAATTTTAATTAAAATTCAACAATAAAAATAAAAACTAAATTACATTACTTTGTCACATGAAATCATCAAAACCTTGCTTAAATTCATTACTTAATTTACCTTGACAAATTTCTAAATGTAAAATCAATCATTGGATTATTAAAAAGTACTCCTTCCGTCCTATCTCAATTATCTTACTTTCATTTTTCGTCTGTTCCACCTCAATTGTCTTATTATTTAAAAATGTAATTTTTTCATACTCAACAATAAAATATTAATTCTACTCAACTTACTTTACACTCACACTTTCTTGGTTATTGTGCCAGGTCAACCCGGGACAATTCAGCCGGGACGGAGGGAGTATATCGGTTATCTACTTAGCCTTGATGATTATAAAAAGCGGATTTTAATAAATTATAAATAACATATTCTACGAATAAAATGATTTGTTTTGTAAAAAACAATTAATAATTAGTTGAACTTCAACTACATATTTAGAGACTTCATATAATATTAGTATCTTAGCCTCTTAGGCTGTGAATCTTGAATATATTTAGCAAATAGAGTTAAATCAGTAATAATAACCGAATTCAATTTGAATTTGACAATTCTCTACATGAATCCATTTATTTTACACCGTGAATATATTGAGACATTGGCACGCAACTTCAAGATGGGGCGAAATGCATTTTCCTGCAGGTCAGTTATTACTAATAACTAGAGCAAGTCACTAACGTTAGTGACAAAATCTCAAAGGCCAAACAATCTTGCAAAAGCATTTTTTCTTTTTGACATAAGCGCCAGAATGAATATACAACTCAAACCAAAACTAAAACTACCCAAACTGTCATATTAAGAAAGACAGGTGCTTGGAGTTAACGATTGAAGACGGACCTTTTAAAATTGCAGCAGCAGCAGCAGCATCTCAAATCATTCTAGTCTATTCTTTTATTGCTCTTCGAGGCGTTGGGTTCGGAAAGTGTTTTAAGAACATCCACCAATGCCCGCAGACGATCCCATATGTTCAAACCATACAGTGCTTCCACAAGCGACTCCTGAAACTCGAAACCGTGCTCTGAAATGGGATACTGTTTATACACAGAGAAAGATGTCAAAATGAGACCATACCACCCAAGGCTGTAAGAAATAAAAAAATGAGACCCTATTAACAACTTTTTTCCGGAGCAAAGGGCTTCTTCATCTAACCTGGATAGGCTTTGGTATCTTAGTTTTGATGAGCGGCCACCATCTGTCCTCCACGACAGATTTAACAAGACAGCAAGCTCGCAGCCCTTCTACGCCTGCAAATCTTCCAAACCCACTATCTTTCACACCACCAAACGGAAGGGACTGTGCCATGTGAAAGGAAATTGAGTTAAACCACATAAACAGGAAAATAGTTATTACTTAAAAGGAACGAAAAGAAGCAGTGATGAGAGTTTAGGTTAGTAGATCCTTTACTATAACGCAGTTGTCTATATTGTAGCATTACCTGACACATGTATGATGATGCAAAATCATTAATTGCCGCAACTCCACAGTGTATTTGAGAAGCTATCTCTTTTGCTCGCCGCTGGCTGCCCGAAAACACAGCACAGCCGAGTCCGTACCTCGAGTCATTGGCGAGTCTGACTACCTCTTCATCAGTACTGAATTTCATTATTGGCATAATAGGTCCAAATGCCTGCACGTGAATAAGAATTTCAAATTGCAACGATGAACTCGTAATCCAGCAAGTCCAAGTATTCTACAATGTAGAAATAGTACCTCATCTTGCATCAATTTCATTGTGTGATTGACATTTACAATCACAGTAGGAGGGAAGTATTGATCAACCGCACCTTCACCAATATTCCCAACACTTCCTCGACCAACAATCTCAGCTCCTTTGTCGATGGCATCGTTGACCAGACTCTGAAGTTTTTCGGAATGCTCTTGCATACATATGGCTCCCATGTCATATTTCCCAACAAGGGGAGGCCCCTGCGAAAAAGGATAGTCCATCAGACAAAAAAAAAAAAGTCAACTACTTAACAAACTTAAGAGCCACATATAAGTTTTACTTAAATAGTTATTAATGTAGGAATAATCTAGGACTTACAGCTGTAATAGATTTTACAATTTTGACAACTTCAGCAACAAATGGTGCATAAATGTCTTTGTGGACATAAAACCTCTCAGCTCCAGCACAATTCTGCCCACTCGATTGCAGAGCACCCCTTACAGCAATTTGAGCAACCTACAAAATATATTGCACATTACACTCGTGCAAACTGCAGGTTGAAGATGTTCAAATTATTTAAGACTATAAAGGCTTAAAATAGCCTAAAAGGAGCAGTTTTTTCTTACATGTGGCACATCAACATCCTCACAGACAATAAATGCATCTTTCCCACCAAGCTCGAGAGTAACTGGTATCAGAGTGTCTGAAGCACGTCTCATTATCTGCAATATCGAACATCAAAGACAATGATGATAGGGGAAGAAAATATGAATAATTTTATGCAGATCCAGTAAAAGGAATAAATGTAACTTTCTTAAGGCATCATGATGCCTTAAGAAATAAGTATATAAAAAATATAAATATATAAAAAAATATAAATATGCTTTTAAATTGATGATCATGATGTAAATAATCCATATAAAATAATAGTTAGGAAATAAGTAAACCTCAAGTTTAATTATTATGGAATTATGTTATGTGCAATTGTATATCACAAAATTTGAATGAAATATACTAATGCAATTGTAAGATTTCTCATTAAGATGATTTTTTGTTAAATATCTTGAATATATATTAATATCTATTTTATGAAATAAATAATTAATAATATCAATATTAATTAGAGCAAAGAGACAAATGAGCACACATAAAGCACAATAAGTGGTGATGAAGTAAATTCTTATTGTAGATAGACATTGAGAGAAAACTAATAAAATGATAAATCAATCTAAGATTATTAGTTTAAAATTTGATCTCCAACTCAACTAAAAAGTTTGAAATTTAAGCTAAACTTGATCGATTTTTAATATTTCACTACTATATATTATATAATAAATTAAATTAATAATAGTGTATACGCTGCGCATCGCGCAGGGGTCAATCTAGTTAAGTATTAGTCCAGCACAACACACTGACCATTTTACCAACACCTGGTGATCCAACAAATATCATTTTGTCAACTGAAGAGACTAAGGCTTCTCCTGTCTCCGCAAACCTGAAAGGACAGGGGAATTCACATTAAATTCACCGAGAACAAGCTTGTAGTAGTAGAACAATATATTATAAAAGCATACCCTGTTATAACTTCAACTAAATTTTCTGGAGCTCCGACAGCAGAAAGAGCAGCTTGGATTATACGCAAATAAAAACATCCTGACCAGCTTGCATGTTCTGAAACCTGCAGCACAAACAATCCTTACTGTAAAAAGAAAGAATGATAAGGAAGTGTCATACCATTTATTTTGTTATTAGCTATGACCAGTTAAAAGAAAAAAAAAAAAAAAAGAAGGAAAATTCCCGTGCAAGTGATAATGCAATAAAAGTTTGACATCAGGCATTTGGTCCGAGGTGGATTGACTATGATAATTTTTAACTTTTCATTATAAGAATAGAAACTGAGAAGAGACTTGTGGACCAGAGAACACATCTTTCTAATAAGTTTCAGTGAAAAAGATTGACAGATTATAAAAGCCAACAATCACGGTTAAGCTTTTTTTTTAACTGCCCAACATTTAAGGAGTTGGAGAATATTCTGGTAATGAGAATTGTTGTTCTGCAAGTACTGAGACTTCAAACAAAAGGAGTATAATCCTAGATGAATTCAGCTAGAGCTTCAAAAGGAAAATTTGAAATTATGCGCAGGAAAAAAATAAAAAATACCTTAATCACAATGCTGTTTCCTGAGAACACTGCAGCAAGCATTGGATTAAATATGTTGTGAAATGGATAGTTCCATGAAACAATGGCACCAACAACACCAAGGGGATGAAATTCCACCTTGGCTGTCTTGTGAAGCATTGATCTTCCACATGCCCTGCATCATAAGGTAACAATGAGAAAGTAAATTGCTACTCTTGGGAAGCATTTGTCAGAATGTGCGAACTGGAAGTTCAAACATTCAGAAGAATGATTGCCTAAACATGATTTCGTCATATCTCACAAATATAAGAGCTTAATGATACCAAAGAAGACCTGGACAACAGCACATCGCTTAAGCTACAGGCAAAGAAAGTTTTACTCCTGACTGCCAGTAAGATAATGGAGACTCCGTGCCATAAAACCTCACTTTCACACTATCATCAGATCTTAATTTGACGATGTGAAGCACATATAATATACTTCAACAATGGGAACAATTACTACAATGCAAGCACAAAAGATTGTACAGGTAACAGCTTCAAGAAAGATCAAGAAATCACCATCAAGCAGTAAAATGAGTATTACAGTTCTTTCATCAAGAATCAAGAATAAAATAGATTATAACCACAAAAAGCAAGGGAAACAAGAAAATTAATTTACCTATATTCAGGTTTTAGCCACTTTTCCCCCTCTGAAAGAAGCCAAGTGATTTTCTCACAGGTAGTCATAATTTCTCCTAGAGAAGCATCGACCATAGTCTTTCCAGTATCACGTGATGAAACTCTAAAGTGTGACAAGAGTTAGAAATGAAGTTCAGAGAATAAAGAAACAGAAATAAATCGGAAATGTGGCTTGCATGCGATAAAGCTGAAATTATAATGAGCAAAATACATTCCAAGAAGTCACTATTCAATCCTCAAAACAAACTTACATAATATACTTGACCTGCAGAATCACAGCCAACATCATATCCCAGAATAATCGAGTTCTTAATATACAACTTTTATCAATTATTCTTATTCCACATGTTATTCTTACTTTTGCACAGACATGCAAAAATTTAAAAATACACTTCTTAAATCAAAACCTTACTTGTCATGTCCAAACCTTAAAATTCCAACTTCCCAATCAATATTCTTGATGCCGTCACCCTAACAAGTTCCTATCCCACTCCATATAATGCAACTACTTTGAGGACAAATTTGCTTTAAATTTTATATTTTTTCCATAAAAATCTGAAGATAATTTTGAAGTATTCACATGCAAGTAATGAACACATTCTAAGTCAAATTTGCAGCAGTACACAATCCACTCTTTAGCCTTCACTTCAATTTTGAGCCACTTCCATCAGTATCATTTAAAATCTTCAGGAGAGAAACCTTACTCGCATATAAGTGCCTGGTGTTCGATAATGTACTTCAGAAGTATCCGCAGAAACTGGCGCCTTTGCTTGAAGCTACTTTTTGCCCATAACTTTTGAGCCTTCCTAGCTTGTGCTACACGCTCCTTCACCTGAGCACATTTCTTGACTAGATCAATTTTAGGGGAAAAAATAACATTGTGCTACACTATGCTCTCGGGTTCTAATACATCTAACAACAAATACAAACATAGTCCATCATAAACAGCAATTCAACCATACAAACAGAAACTTAAAAGTCCTCCTGTACATAAATGCTGCATTGGACAGGGAATAGGTATGAATAGCAACTTTTGAGAAAGGCTAGCATGAGCTTGTTCATGACACAGGCCAAAGTGGTAAACAATAATCAATAGAGATTCATCCAGTATTTTAAATTCTAGTAGAAGGACCAGAAACTCAACAGTTCAAATTACTCATTGAAAATCAATATTTATGTATTGTGGTGTCTGGATTATATATTAAAGTCTTCAACAATATCCAGAAGAAAAACCTCATCAGGCTTCAGTGCAGGGAAATAGCCCAGATATTTCATTGTTGCAGGCTCGTAGCATTGGACTTTATCTGTCTGTCTCCTTGATGGTATCTGCAACAAGTCATAATTCACATGTGAGAAAGTGAAGCTTGGGTTCGTTGCAAGACTGCATAACATCCCTCAAATTCAACATCATATAATCAATATTTTGAACAGCATGAAGGTCTGGTAATACAACATTCTGCAAGGTAGAACTAGAGCACAGAGAATGTACGAAGTTGAATTTTATTGAATACAAGATCTTTCTCTTTAAAGAGTTAGTATAATCAGTTTTTCTCCAGCTGTCAGCAGCTATTACTTGTTGAATGGCGGTTAAGGAGTTGGCATATAAGCATGTGTGTGCCCATAATTTTTCATTTACAATTCAAATGAGATTTTTAGAACTGAAAATGATTTTATTACTGGAGTTTCTAAGTGATAAAAAGGCTTACAAATAATTTTGATGCTTCAATGCAAGAAGTCTGTCCAATAATGCAGCCAAATGATGTATTAATGACATCACTTCAGATATTATGCTCGCATTTTTTCAGATCTTAAAGATCAGTAACTTTTATTTTCTTATATAACTAAATTTTTTTATTCAAAGGATTTATAGAAATAGTGATATTCTGGTTGGAAGAATGTGAAAAGGAAAATTTATAATTACTAATAAATTGGACAGGGACGTATTAATAGAAAATACAAAAAAATTATTAAAAATGGTGTGCGAGCAGAGAGAGATGTATATCTTACGTAGATGAAGCTGTTTTCCTTTGCCTGATTCCCATCATCCAAAACTGTAATTAGAAAAAATCGTGCAGAATGAATTAGCAACGTCACATTCAGACTTACGATGTTCCATCCAATGATTAACAATAAACTAGCAGTCGAAACAAAACGGGATAAACGATATATTTTCTGCAAGAATTTCATAATGAGCATACGTGTTGGTGTGTGAAGAGTGATGCGACCGCAATGAAAATCACACACAAATTCCTACACAAAGAAGAATCCATGCCCAGAGGATTAACATAAACTGCGTCGCAAACTAGAAAATAACGTTTAGTCCGATTATTTATAGAAATAAATCAAAACAAGCTCTACTTGATTTGAGTATAGGCATCTTCTAGCTCACACGAGCTTAAAAAATTAACAAATGATAACTGATTTCGAACAAATTTACGCCACGCTACACACACCAACTCGCCACGAAAGACGAAATCGAGCATGAACGCAAGTAGAGCACTAACCATCGGAGGCATCGACGTCGATCGAAGGTACATTAGGCGGAATGAGCATGAGCAGGAACTTGCAGATCGCAACGGCGAAGGCGACAACAACAAAAGGCCACCAAAACGCCATCGTTTCAGGTCGGGAATCGATTCGGATTCAAAAAAAGCGTCCTACTCACCCTAGGAAGTAAGAAAAGGCGAGATGCGAATTCCGCGATGGAGTTGGGATCCGAATCAACTGGAGCGCACTCGTCGAGCAGTAGATAAAAATCCGAAAAATAACTAGCACTCCAGTGTCAGTGGTCACTTTTCATGAGGCGATATCATATACTTGTGTCGTGTATTGAACTGATTAGGAATACAATAACAAAAATAACATTAAAAAATTATGGCTAAACGATTTAGACGGGTTTTATCCTATCCAAATGGATTGACCCATCCCAAATAGAATTTATTAATTCCCAATTAAGATATATTATATGGGTTTGAGTTTGGATTAATGATTAAAATCCACCTAAATCATTTAGATCTGCCTAACTCAAAAGACCTTCCAAAAATTATTTATTATGCTAGAGAAAACATGAAAACCGGACAAATTACTATATTGGGCAGTGGAGGTGATTAATTTATTTTTATTATTTTTTAAACAACCGAAATTGGTGTCAAATTATCAATATTTATCTTAATATTTTGAATAAATATTCTAAATTTTAGTTATATTAATATAAATTCAACAAAGCAACAAAATAATACCCTACAAAATAAAAATAATAATATCGGATAAATAACAAAATAATATTGATATAAGTAAAAAACGCTCACCTATTCATCGTAGATATGTATTAATGTGTTCCATGAGTGAAATGACAG
Source organism: Plectranthus barbatus (assembly GCA_026898455.1). Taxonomy (NCBI): domain Eukaryota; kingdom Viridiplantae; phylum Streptophyta; class Magnoliopsida; order Lamiales; family Lamiaceae; genus Plectranthus; species Plectranthus barbatus. The sequence goes on from JAPKLW010002011.1 coordinate 43,918, forward strand.
GATAACATTTGTGCAAATAATAATTAAAATTTATGTTATGACCAATGTTTTATGTACAAAAGCTGTTTGATGAAATGAATTTATAATTTACAACTAAAATTTGGAGAAAACATATACGATCGGAATCTTACTTAAATATTAGCTTCTGCAATTTGTTCATCACTTTAACAGATTCAAGCCTTTGTGATACTTACCATGGAATGAAACCAACTTCTAATCATTTTGATTATTACGACTACCATTTATGATCACAATTATTTCTTCCAATGGGAATACCTTCTCATAAGGAAAAAAAAAAACTAGATACAACCAATCAGGGCCGGCCGTGCGGGAGGTGCGCCGCACCGGGGCCCCAAAAATATTGGGGCACCTTTTTTATAGTATATGTTAGTATTAATATATTAGTAATTTATTTTAGTATTTAAATTACAAAATTATGTTAATCTCAAAATAAATAAATTCATTTTTAACTCAATTAAAATAAAATAATAGAGGACATAAATTTATATTTTGTCTTATATAAGTTTAATAATTCAAATAAAACATATAATAAAGTATCAAAATACTCCTCTTCACAATATTATATTAGTTATTTTATAATTAGAAATTGTGATTAGTCTATTAATTGAAAGAATTTGAAAAAATGATTTAAAATTGAATTAGATTGTGAAGTTTTTAGTAGCGAATTTGATTTAAAAAAAAAAAGAGAATTATGAAATTATCTGTAAATGATAACTATGTATTTTGCTTTAATATCATATTTAAAGTTGTTTATTTCATTTAAGATTTATTCATTGATGAATATAATCAAAACTCTCATGATTTCCAAGTAAAAGAACATGAGTTTTTTTTTTGGGATTTATAGTTTTGGAACAAATTTTAAATAAAGATGGCGTTAGACATATTTTATACATATATTTAATTTTATTAATATTTTTTATTTATTATTATAGTCGTAAAATTGGGGCACCATCTATGCTAATCGCACAGGGCCCTCGAAATCACAGGGCCGACCCTGCAACCAATAATTCATATAAATTCAAATGCACCAAGTTTTATAATATCAGCTTTGTGCCATGAACTTCATTATCACAATTATCATAATTAACTTTCAATCCTAAGGGGATTGTCATACACCAATACATAATGGATACTTTTTAAGCGTTCCCTGAATAATTGCAACTTTAAAAATGGACAACATTTTAGTACAAAAAAACTATTTTTTTGATCATATCTCTTCCTCAAAAAGTAGAGTATTAAACCAAAACACACACAGCTTATGCTAAAATTTGACGTTCAAAATATATGCCATGCATATGATCTAATTGACTGTTAACATTTGACGTTTCTTCATTGAAATCCATTACTCCAAAAGAGTATAAAGGAAGATCAAGAGGAACCTATACATAAAAATATTGATTATATGTATATAATTTTAATACAAATAACTCATATCATTAATAAATCAGTGAACTCAATTGATTTCTTGTTGCTTGGAGACATGTAGGAGGTGCCGAACAATTAATAGACTCACTTTGTGCTCCGAAATCCCGCATCAAATGTAAATAATAATTATGCAAACAATTTATTATGTAAAAAATGAAAAATATGCAAATAAAGAATATACCTTGATTCTACGATTTTTTTTTCCGTTTTGATTGAAGTTCTACCCAACCTTTTAGTATTCGTTTGACCCCTTTACATTATTATTATTATTATTATTATTATTATTATTATTATTATTATTTTTGAATCCTTTTGATGATGCCATAGATTGGATAGTTGGGAATATAGTATCACTATTATTTTCTTGTCCATATTTTACAAAACGTATTGCCTTTACTTTCTTATTTAGATCACACACTGCTTAGGACTAAAGAGAATGTGGATGGATAAATATATGCTTTAGTTGCTAGCCTCACAAGCATTAAACATAGTTTCCTATACCGACGCATACTTTGTAGGCTAGGATCTTCTTCGACTTCACTTCCCAAATAATCTTGCACCACACAACTTCTAGCTTTTTTAGTTCATTTTTTCAAAACATAATGCTCTGGAATTGTTTTTACATTCATAATATCATAAACTTTCAAAACATGACAACATAGCAATCCAATCATCTCAAGTTTCCTACAAGCGTAGGAAACCATCTTTGTACTAGGGTCATATATCAACACTTATTCTCTATCATGACCGATTAACCCAAATCTCATATTCAAATAATGATTGACTCTCATCTCTAAACTTTATGTACGCAGCTATAAATAAGTCAAATTCCTTTTGAAATAGTTCAAAGAATCTTGGGGTATATATTTTTGAAAGTTGTTGTAACATGGGAGAATGGACTAACCTAAACCTGGGTAGCTTTTGACATGCCTCAAATCCACATCTTAATTCTTTATAGCTTTTCTCCTCCAAAACTCGTTCGAAACTCTTAAAAAATTGTGTGATGTTTAAGTTAGGCTTCGTACAAATCTTGACATCGGAATTGATGCTTTCACTAAATTGCGTACTTCTCATACCTAATGTGAAAGCCTTCTTCATGTAGCAAATCACTCATATCTCCTTTATAGTGCATGTGATGGGTTTTGTATACTGAAAGCATTTATTACAATGAGTATACAACAGTTTATTTCTCCTATCTGTTAACAATCGTACATGTATGAACAATGGTATCCTCTTGTCTCACCGATAGGGACGATCATACAGCGTGTTGTAGATCGCAGAAGACAGTATGATCACTTGACCTAGTGAGACATAAACCTGATCACAGCCGAGACAACGTATGAGGATACGTCTGTCCGGTTGGCTGCGGCATTGTCAGAATAAGTAGTCTGTCTTGGTTACTTGACATGCTAGTACGCAGAGGTGGTGTATTGATGGACCGCAGTGAGATATATTCGTCTGTCTGACATCAGCGAATAAAAGATCTCGTTATATTGATTGAGTCCAAACCCTAACGAAGGTTCAGGGGTTTGCATGGGTTGACTGTTGCTTTGACTTGCCATGGTGGAGAGCCTAAGTAACGTGCTCGTATATCCGCATCTTGGGTAACAGCAGTTCGTGTAGTACCGCCTGAGACTGGACTTAGGTAACCATATCCGAGTAATAGGATGGGGATATTCCCTGAGGAGCTCAATAACATTCATCGTGCCAAAGTCCTGCAGGCTGATTAAGTTCAGGCACGAGTGATAAGGTTTGAGTGGTACTACTCAGGAATTATAAGATATTAATTAATTGTAGTTAGAGCTTGTCAGAGGCTCCGATTAATTAATGGATGTCCGGTAACCTTAAATATGGGGATTCTCAATTAATGCAGCCCGTTCTCATAACGTGGTAATAAAGGGGTAGGTCAATATTAATTCTGTGGTGAAAAAGAATTAATATTAATTAATTAATTGTGTCCTGGGTTGTGGACATGAGAATTAATTATTTTATAGGCCCACTTTATTATTTGCATTAGGTCCCAGGACTGGCCCAATTAAATATGCTGAATTGAGCCCAAAATGGCCTATTAGGGTTTTCAACCCTAGGTCTATAAATAGACAGCTCTCTCTCATAAGTCATAAGACAGTTGAAACACACTAAACCTAGAGAGAGAGGGAGGCACCGATTTTGGGAGTGAAAGGAGGATAATTTCGATTCTGGTCTTGCTCAGAATACAGTTCTACGGAGTCCTCACCAGTAGTAGATCTGAACAGCATTGGGACACAGCCCTGAAGATCTAATCTGGAGAACAGATTTTTCTTCTCTTCTCTATTTCTTTTTCGATTTTAATCTAGAAATTAGATCTCTAATTTCTGTTTCCGCAGATTAAATCGGATCGCGTGGTTGAATTGAGATTTGGAATTCAAATGCGAAAGATCGGTTCAGACTCGACGGAGTTACGGTAAACCCCAAATCCACAATTCTTCGTATTAAATTCATAGGAGCATGCTAGGGTTTTGAGAATTTTAATTATGAGCAATATCCATAGATCGATCCGGTTCAGTTTGGTTTTGGTGATTCGGTTCACGGAAAAACCCTACAGCATGTATGTTTCAACCATTTGTTGTCCTGAAGATTAAATTGTGCCAATAACATACTTCATGCATCCTAAACTGGACTTCGTTATCAAAACCATGCATACACCTCTTAAAAGCTGTTAAGAAGCATGATCCTTCCTTCATGAAGTTTCCCAAATGTTTAATACCATTATGCATTAAATATCAGGTGCACAATACATGAAATTTATCAGGCATCACCTCATGCAAGGCCTTTGTCATAGCTTGATCTTGGTCGGTGAAGAGTGTTAGAGGCTTTTTGTTCTTGTGCCTCCAAAAATGTTTCAAACAACCACTTTATGATGTTGTGTGACTAGTTTTTTTTTTTTTTTTGCTAGAATAATGTTTTCTAATCCCAAATCCCTATCTCCCTCCATATTGAACCCAAAATGACTATGCATCATCTAAGCTTTCAAACTCTATACCTATTGTAGGCTTGGGTTCAAAATCATAACTAATATCCATGAATACCTTGTAACATTAAATACAAAAGAAATCAAATAAAATACAATTTAAATGCTTAACAACAAAGTACAATAATAATGTAAAAAAAACATAACAAAACATGCCATATAATCAATGAAAAAGTGAATTAATCATGTTTTCGTGGTGGTCTTACTTCATGTATTAATCTCATAAACAATATGAGAAATGAGTAATATTTGACCAGAAGTATTTATTCAACTTTTTGAATAAAACACATCATTTAATGTAAATAACATATATTGATATTTACAAGGATGATTCTAAATACAGCCTCATTTTATATTCCTCCAATCTCTTTAAAAATATTAAAATATAATATTCCAATTTTATCCTTATAAGTTTAATCAATAAAACAAATATTTAAAAATACTATCCCTAAATAAAGCCCCCATTAAAACCCATAAAATAAAACCCCCTAAATTAGAACACCTAATTAAGATATATATATATTTGCAGAACAAGATGCTATTACGTGACACCTTGACTCGAATCCTACAAAGAATAGCTAGAGGAGCGCCCACAAGATTGGTTTTTATCTGAATTTAGTAACAAATGTCCTTTGTTCGGTCCCAGCCTTCCAAAAATGGAGGAACATTTCATGTTATTGTTGAACTCCTCTCACACAATTTTGGTGCCTACATAATTTCAATGACAATTTTCCCACCGGATGTTGTTGCGGTGGAGGTTTTGCAACGAGAGTGCCATGTTAAGATCCCTTTGAGAGTGGTTCCAGTGTTTGAAAAGCTTACTGATTTTGAGGTTGCTCCTGCTGCCGTGGCTCGTCTCTTATCTACAGCTTGGTACTAATAACTCTAAAAAAGAGTTATCTTTTACTCTTTTCTTACATGTTTTGGATGTTATTTCGAATAAGATTGTTCTCAATTGGAGTCCTTTATGATTTTAATTGTATTTTTGTGTTAATTGCACTTTATTTTGGTCATTTCGAATTCTAATAAGTCTTTGCAAGCTTTTGTGAGGTTTTTAACCAGGTTTGAAATGCTGCAGCTTACTAGTCGCCTTTGGGCAGCAGTCATGCTAGAGCATGTGAAGCACAAAAGATTTGGATGAAGAAGATTCTCTCTCTGAGATCACTTGAAGACAAGGATCAAACATCTTTTTGATCTTGTCTGCCGAAAGGATAGGTGTCGAACAAGGAGCCAAATTACTGTCTGAAAGGAAAAATGACATGTTTACATGTGGAAAGATCTTGAGAAGAGAAGGAGAATCAAGGGTGATGATAAAAAGTGAGGAGAAATATCAAGAAAGAGGAGTACATTTTGGAACACACACGAACACACACCGGAAGAGTAGCTTGCTGCGGAGGAAAACAATCGGCCGTCCATAGATCATCTCCAACAGTTCTTCATTTTTAGTTTTTGAGTTTGTAATTATGGTGAATAATTTCAATCTTTATTTTGTTTACCTCACAAGTATGAACTAACTCTCACCACACTTGGGTTGTGGAATATTTACTTGAACTTGACTATGTATTGGCTAGCAAGCAATTGCTCATCTCTTCCAACCAATCGCCGTAGTTCCCATCGTTGAGAAGATCTGTAACATAGACATGGCTAGGATTATCCGACGTCCCGATATAATAGGGAGACATAAGGTCGTTGGAAAAACCATTTTTATCACCATCCTTTGTTGCCATGACGTCGAGAGGAAGGAAGATGAGAATATGCGGAAGATTATTTAGATATGCAGGAATGTAGCCCGCTCTGGTACCATGAAAACTTTGATGAACGAAAAGATGTTCATATATTTCTGTATATCGATTTACAAGGCGAGAGGAAGAAATATATACATGTACAACCAACCCTAATCTAATAACAGAAAGAGATATACAAGGAAAAGATTTACAAGAGAAAAACGTAAATAAAGGAACAACAATATTCTTCAATATATTCGAAAGAATATTTTTCAACACGATCTCGGTTGCCCACCTACATTACCTATTCCACTTTGCTGCGACAACAAGGCTGCGATTCACGTTGCTGAGAAATCCGTCTTTCACGAACGTACCAAACACATCAAGATAGACTGCCATGTGGTGCGACATGCTTTCAAATATGGGCTCATACAACCGGTTCATGTTTCCTCTTCCGCACAGACTGCCGACATTTTTACCAAAGTTGTTCGTGTGCGCACGTTTCTAGTTCTATTGTCCAAGCTGCATCTTTGGGAAGTGCAGCTTGATGAGGGAATATTGAGACTCATGCACGTCCAGAAAGGCACAACAAACAAACTCGACGCATGCACACAACTGAAGGACGTTCTAGAAGAAGTTGAAACACATGCATGCAACGTAACAATATAAAGATATTTTGCAGTCAGTTTGTTGAGTTTTCTGTTACTAGATTCGATTCTAGAAGCTTCCTCTCGTTGTATATATACTACAAACTTGTATCTCATAGTTGAGTTTACACAGTAAGAAACTAAGCTCTCTTTCAACCTTCTCTGCAAATCTATGGTTTTCTAGTTATTTCTTTTTACTTCACATATTGGATTACCGATCAAAATAATGAGTCAGAATCAGGATGGGATATTGTTTCTTTTGATTTGGAGAAGGAGGTATATGAGATATTGATAATGCCTAGTGATGTGAAGATTGGCTATAATCAGTGTTGCAAAATACGGGCTAGGCGCCCGTCTAGGCGGGGCCTAGGCGCTAGGCGCCAGCCAACCGCACCGAAAAGGCTCTAATCGGTGATCCAAATCGGCCTTTCGCGTACACGGGGCCTAGGCGCCGCGTAGGCGGCATAATCGGGCTAGGCGTGGCTTTTATACGGGTTCTACGCTGGTTGTACGGCCGTAGAATATAAAAAGCAAAAAAAAAAATTATTTTTAATATCAATTAAATACAAATTAATTGAAGTAGGGTTTTTTCCTTTGACATTTTCACGCAACCGCTCAGCCGCTCTCCTTCTATTCTCTCATTTTCTTTCTTATTTTTTTTTCATGGCAAATCGTCCACACTTGTGGCGTGATACGCCGGCGCTACCAGCCTACCACTGCTTTGCTACCCCACAGCAACTGCCAGCTTGACCACACCAGCGCCGCTGCGTTGTTGTGCCGTCGTGGACGCTACTGTTCTGGGTATTTGTTGTGCCGTCGTCGCCGCTCCAATGGGTATTGTTGTGCCTCCGCCGTCGCCGCAGCAGCAAGTGGAATGTGTTTTTCATTGCATTTTTCATTTCCTGCTTTTCTAAAAAAAAATTTGTTGCTCATAACTTAATTATTTGTTAAATTGATGGAAATTGTTGATTGATTTTAGGATTTAGAGCTATTTAAGTTATTGTTTATATTGGATGATATTATGTATTACAGTATTTGCTAATATGTGGTAATATGAACTATGTGAATGTTGAAGATTTTTGTTTTGAATGATATTATATATTTGTGGTATGATATAAAAATAAGTTTGTTGTAATGATATTTTATTGTTTTATTTTTATATATTTAAGATATAAAAATATATAAAAATAGGTTGACCGTCTAGGCCCCGCCTAGTCCCCGCGTAGAACGACTAGGCCCTAGGCCCTAGTCGAGCGCCCGACTAGCGCCTAGCGTATTTTACAACCTTGGCTATAATTCGAGTTTGGCAGTGTCTGAGGGATCACTGTACGTGATGTTCAGTCATTTTGATAGCGCCGATGTGTGGATCATGGATGGTGGTTGTGGCGAGGGAGAAAAGAAATAGACTAAGGTGGTCTCAATTCCCTACATTTATGGTTTCTTGAAGTATACCAAGAAAAGGGTCTAAAGAATGGCCAGGTCCTGCTCCTTTGTGGTTTAACTTTTGTGATATTCGACGCAAAGGATTGCTCGTTTAGGTACCCTGAGATTAGGAAATCAGGCAAATTTGTTTCGGTTGTTGATTTTCTTGAAAGTTTAGCTTCACCTGAAGGAAGTGATGCTGTGAGACTGTGATAACGAAGGAAGCAGCATTTTCATTTGTGATTTGGTTATTTCAGTGCTGGAGCTGCAGCTTTCGTCTTGGTGTCATAATTGAAGAAACATATGATTTGTCGTAAATGATTGGGATTTGGAATTGTACGGCAACCAACATTCTTCTCAGACATGAAATCTAGGTACTAAGCAGATTAGCTGTTTCCTTTTCTTTTCTCTTTGTCAGTACAATTGTCATTAGAAATTTCTCTGCTCAATCAAAATTTTACAAGAAGAAGAGTTCTTAAGAGATGTTAGATAGCTGCAGCTATATTTACTCAAATTAAAGATTGTCTCTGAAAACCTCCAGAATAATCACCAAAAATAATAGCCAACTGATTTCTAGTCTTTGGTTGAAGTTTGCAACTCGTTGCTATTACTTGCTCCTGCGCCATAAGAATTCAGAATCTGAAGATGAATATCCAAAACTCGAAGTAGCTCTGCCAAAATCTGGCTTGAAAAGTTGAGGGTATGTGGGATATGGGTGTCAGTCCATGAGGGAACTTATAGCAAGACAATTAATCGTCATTCTTATAAGTCTTTCAGAAATACTGTACAGTTTGGAATCCTGTGAGTTCGCGTCCCGGCAATCTGCAGCAAATGCTACGATGGCAATGAGCGTGGTGTTCAAGGTGCTTCTGTCATGCTCAGGTATGGCGTCGCTGGCTTTTCCATAGCTCTTTATCGCCTTCCCAAAACTGTCTGAGCATTGATTGAGGACAGCAGTAAGCTGAGGGGAGTTTTTGGGGTCTTTGGCAAGTTTCTGTGCTGTGGTCTGCCCGTGTTTCATGTATTGAGCGCTGGCCTGGATGGCCACTTCCAGGACGGCCGGAATGTCGGTTTCGCCTTTGAGGTTGGGAGAAACAGTGGCAAGGCAAATGGAGGGGTAGTCCGTGGAGTCGCAGATTTTCATTACCTGTGGATCCGCATGAGCTAATAAGGGGGCGAGGGTTGGTGATAAGTCAAACTGGATGGGGGCGTCTGCGCCCGGATCCTTTGAGTGATCATGCTCTTGATTATCTGTATCATCATCATCTACGTGATTGTCTGATGATAGCCCTGGCAATGGGGACAACCCCAGTGCGGCCGGTCTCAACGGCCTTGGGGATGAATGGGAGGTAGACGTCGAATCAGGCGGAGGCTTGGGTTGTGCTGAATGGCAGGGGAGGAGGAGGGAGATGAGGAGGTAGAATAGCTTGAGATTGTTGTGGCCTGCCATGCCATCTATTGGGATATTTCTTTGTTTTCTGCTTTTGAAAAGTTGAAAAAAGATGAAGCTGGAAATTGGATGAGGAGGAAAAATAGATTCAGAGGTGCTGTTTTGAGACCACAACTTTTTTTTTTTTTGTTGAGCAATTGGCTTTTGCTTATTTTCGGTATTTAATCTGCGTAAAATATGCTATAGTCGTTCGTCATCTTCACACAAGGTTTTTAGTTGGTCATATTATTATTTATTTTATTCTAAGTTTATTTTCTAGAAAATGAAAATAAGAACTATTAGATGTTCAGACAACCAAAGATCATGATTAGTGAGATCCATTACTTCAAAATTTACATTTTCGTTTCCTCACAATTTACATTTGGTAAATTTGTATTGGTATTCTCCTAATCTTTTTACAAAGTCACCTCTAATACGCGGTGAATATTGAAACATTTTTGTATGTATTTAACATACTATACCAGTGCAGACCGAAGTTTGCATTTCTAAAATTTGAAGCAACAGTAAAACCCAACTTACAAATAGGAAAGAAGGGCAGAAGAAGAAAATTAAAGATGGTTTAAGAGATCTTGAGATTGACAAAGTTCTTGTGAACCTTTGAAATACATTTTTTTTTCATTTTAGCTACACGTGTAGGAATTATATATATCAGAAAAATAAATAATTATTCAAAACATATTATGGGGGTATACAAAAAAAGGACTATGAATATATTAACAATAAGATGAATCAAATGTAAAACGGGATATCATCGAAAATTTAAATAGTAGTTTTCATTGCCCCCTTTGATGCTTTATTTTGAAATAAATTGTTGATTTGATCATCCGAGTTTTTTGTCAAATTATTCTATTATATATAGTTGAAACGAGAAAAAAGTTGAGGTATACATGATGTTACGTTAGTCTATGCAGTCTACACACGTTAATAGAAGAATGCTGTTACAAATAACAACTAAACATTTATTATCATTATAATTATAACATATCTAAATTGGTGAAATAAATTGATAAATATAACTGCAAAAACCATTACACGAAAGAATAAATTCTGGGGAAAACTAATTTTGATCAATTTCAACGAGAATTGGCTACTCACCAATATTACAGTTTTATTTGCGACTAGAGCTGAAAATCCGTGCGCTAATTACTCGTTGGATTTGACAACGGTAACGGGGCAGGGAGCGTTGTTCACCACATAGTTGCTTACACTGCCCATCAGAACCCTAACAAACACAAAATTTTAATTTTTTAAACTTAATTAAAATATTTTATGTGATTATTATGACGAAATTAATTGAGTCGTCGTTATGGAACCTTTTGATCTGGCCAAGACCCCTGTTGCCGATGACAAGGGAGTCCAGGGGAATGTTGTTGACTGATTCACATAACTTCTCTCGAGCATCGCCCCAGTATATTTTCAACAGCACAGTAATCTGGATTTTCAACAACAGCCTTAGATTTTATTTATTGTCAAACATTATTTTTGTTTTTGGAAAATTGATTTAAAAATTAATATTGGATTTATTTTTATTAGAAAATGTACCTCCTTTTGCTTTGCTGCGGTAGCGACCATGTCTAAGGTTTCAGGATCTTGGTTTATGCCGTACTTCTTCATGATAACGGGGTTGGAGAAATCGCTCAAAGGAATCAGAGCTAACAACAATCAACAATTACGTAAATAAATAATATAGGGAAGGTCTTGGGTTAGGCAGGCCTAAATGATTTAGGCGGGTTTTATCCATTAATCCAATCTTTAGGCGGGTTTTATCCATTAATCCAAGCCCAAACCCATATAATATACCTTATTTGGGATGGGTGAACCCATTTGGGTAGGATAAAACCCGCCTAAACCGTTTAGGCCTGCCTAACGCAAGTTTTTGCCAATAATATATCATGCATCATATATTTGAAAAATATTGATGACATTAAAATAAATAGAAGAAATATAATTTCATACGTGAGCCGGTGGTTTCCCAGAGCTGCATCTCTCCCGACTCATAGTGAGCGTTGGGGCGGACGACGACGAGAATGAGGTGGTCTCCCTTTCTGGAGAGATTATCGAGGGCCCATCTCAGAGCTTTTCTGCTGCATGGTGAGAAATCCACTGCCACGCCTACTCTCCTGCTGCTGTCTGTCATTCTCTCTCTACAGTTTAATTATCTATCAGCTTTCTCTGTCTAGAAGTGAATTTGAGATGCAAAAATATTTTGGATGGACGACATTTCACGAAAACAGAGGTGCAACTGAGATCCTAGTGTAGTGCATGTTTATAGAAAAATGGGAGAGAGAGAGAGAGAATGCGATTTCGTTCAGTTTTGATTGAGTCATGGATCAGAATGAGTTGGGAGATGTGTTTGGGTTTGATTTAGTCATGGATCAGAACAAGGGGAAGCTTTGGTTTTCAGCCAATGATTTTCACAGTTTATAGTTGATTTCAAGACTGAGATTTTTAGTGATGGTATAATATCACTTGGTCTAACAGAAATTGGAAAGAAAAGGGAAGGAAAATAGAGTTAATTCAGGCAGAATTGAATGCAATTTTAGCCAATTAAAGTAGAGTTAATTTTAGGCAGAATAAATTGCAATTTTATCGTTTTGTGCGAAAATTACAACTGTTTCTTTATTTCATTATTATCCATTTAGGATTTCATTAAAATATTAATAAAAAAGTGAGGCAGACTTCGCCTTTGAAAATGGGATGGAACTCGGTTCGAATTGGGCTGGAAGTAATTTAATTCGGATGGAAGTCGGCCATTATAGCTGGAATTCGGCTGTGGAATTCGGTATGGAATTCGTCTGGAAATTCGTATGGAATTCGGATTAAATCAGATGGAACTCGCTTAAATGAGATGGATATCAACAAAAATGGGATGGAAGTCCATTTTAAATAAATTTTCGTGTGTGATCTTTTGAAAATTACATTACATGTTGCGATTCTCAAATAATATAAATCGTGTAAAATTTGTTGGTATTTAGAATTGAAAAGCTAAGCACATAAAATATAAATTATGGGAATCACAAGCACTTTGAATCGGAATTTCATGTCCTCAAATTTAAGACAATTAAATCGAACATATTACAATATATGAGGGAATATAATTCCTCAAAACCAAACAAATTAATTAGGCGGAACTCTTTCTAGACAGCCACGTTTCGTGTGACTTGTAGATCCACATATACTGCATTTCTTTGGAGCTCGTCGTCTACTAGTTGATGTTTGTCCCGCCTCTGCTCCTGAAGGACGATGACTATTTCTTGATCGACGGGCTTGGCGATTCACAATCGGCGGCAAAACAACACAAGCTTGTGCTTCTGGTGATACAACCCACTCATCTTTGGGAGGCATCGGGTGTATGATCCCTCCATATATTTCTTGTCAATTCGATGTCTTGTAGTATGACCAAACGTAGTCATATATACTCGTACCCTTGAAGCTGTGTCAACAACAATGATTAAGTAGTGAACATTATAATTAAAAAATGATGTATTTATATATTTACTAACCGAATTGCAGCAATAGCATGCGAGCATGGAATAAGATCCAGCTGAAATTCACGACAGTCGCACAAGTTGTCTTGGAGATCAACCTTCCACGTTGTATCTTTGAGGCTGACTTTGAATTGATCATCAGTAATAGCCACAACAGAGTATCTGTTTGAGAGCTCCAACATTGGAGTCATTTTGGCCACGCATTCCTCAGTCAACTCTTCGGTTCTTGCAAACGCCTTAGCATGCCTTTCGTCAAACTATTTTTTGACAATGTGCCTATATAGCTCGACAACGGAACAGATCGGCAGACGTCTAGCATCTAACAGTCGGGAGTTGAATACTTCGGCTGCATTCGATGTCATGAAGCTATATCGGCGAACCGGGCATTTTGACCTTGCCCACTTTGCCGGTCCGAGCGTCATGAGTTTGTTGTAAGCTGCCGGGCAATATTGTGCAATCTGGTCAATTGCCTTCTGATAGATTATAGAACGGTAAACATAGGCTGCCTTATGGTATAACTTCACAATTGGAGCACTGAAGGTTGTCAACTTGCTCTGGATATGGTAACAACACAAAGCGTGTGTTGCCTCTGGATAAACCGAACTTATTGCGTTTGCTATGCTGATGTGTTGATCTGAAACAATCAGCAAATGCTCATTAGAATGGAAAGCCATCCGGATCTGGGACATAAACCAAGTCCAACTCTCATCATTCTCGATCGGTGCAAATCCAATTGCCAGAGGAAATATCTGCTCGTTGCCGTCTTTGGTTACAGCAACCAATAGCACACCTTTATTTCTGCCCTTGAGGTGTGTGGCATCAACGACAATCACTTGCCGTAATAAAGTTGAGAATGCTGCACGCGACACACCCAAACAAACAAAGAACTGTCGTAGTCGTCCATCTTCGCCAATATTAAGATCGGTAATGGTGCCCGGATTGTGATGTTCGAGAACATAAAAATATTTCGGCAGCAAGTTGAAAGAATCCTCTAAGCCACCATATATCATAGCTATGGCTCAATTTCAAGCTCGTAGTGCATTGCTGTAGCTCACCTTAATTCCAAAATTCTGTTGAAGCTCCGCCATTATACCTCGCGGTTTCATGATCGATCCTTGTCGGGGCATTCTCCGGGCAAAATATGCAGAGATAGCCTTCGAGCGTATAGTTCTGCTTCGGATGTTGTCCATACTTGTAACACAAGTATGACTCAAGCATAATTTGTATACAATCCAACATCCATCTGAATTAGCGGCTCGAATCATGAACGAACAGTTATCACTGCGGCTGCAACTATATTCCACCCGAGTTTTAGTAGATCGCGACACTTTAAACTCAACTTGATGCTCCATGTGCCAAAGTCTGACAGCCACATACAAGTCCTCTTTAGACCAAAACAATGATCCGTTTTGCAATTCTTCGTCCAATACTGCTTGAACATCTCGCGATATAGGTACGTCAGATGTATCTACCGGAATTGTCGGCAATAACCAGTTATTCATTTGTTGACTTAGGACATCAACTGTTTCAGCTGGTAATGGCTGAGTCGAGACCAGGCTTGATACAATTGCACCCATACCACCTTGTTCTCGGACCCCAAGCAGTGAAATCTTCAATTGTACAATTGAATAACGAAGCATTGTAATTGTGTCGTTCATCACCATCGGGTGATTCCGTATCGAATTCAGCTTCGTCGTCATCATCTGATTGGACAACTACATTCGGATTTTGTGTGTCGGCACCGTCTTCATCATCATCAGGTGCATCGTAGTTTAAATCGGGGACAGGAGAACTTTGACCTCCACTGCTTCCTTCTCCAAACATCATTGATGATGAAAAACGATGTAGTTCTTCTGGTGTTGGACTATAAGGGTTGTGCGGTTGTGGACTCAATGAAGCCATAATTGGCCTGTACGGAGATGGTTGTCGCCGAGAGCTTCCAGGAGCTTCATCGGGTTGCATGTTCATCATTAGATAAACATTCGCTCCCAAAAGATGTTACAAAGCCGTTGAAGGTGTGTATTCGTTGCGAGAATCGAAGGAACCTTCCTCCCACTTCTTGTTTCAGCAAGATTATATAGGGTGTAAGAGCCTACCATGCCATGAGAATGGAGAATGTATTGAACATTTCTCCGCAATTCTTCTATCGTGATATCATCAGAGGGTAGCATGACAACTCGTTCTTCTCCACCGATGTAGTTGTATTCATTGTCCCATTGACCATTGTAATGCACAATGAGAGAACGAAAATTTGACATATTTTTTTAGAAAGATTGTTTGATTTTTGAGAGAGTTTTCTAAGAATGAGTATTCAATTGCATAAGAGAGTGTTTCAAATTTAATGAGTGTTTCACTTGCGACAAAATTATTTCAGTCATGAATAGTAATATTGAATAGTAGTACTTCAATTATTTCTGCATCTTTGTACTATTAAGTTCAGAAATACATGTGAAATTTCTTACAACTCTGCAAATGTTGGCTTTATTCAATTGAATAAAATCGAATTGAATGTGTTTGTATGCATGTGAATTAATTCGATCAATTTTGGCAGGATAAAAATCAGACTTTCACGTGAAAAAAGCAACTTTGAGCGAGTTCCATCCCATTTCGCCGAGTTCTATCCACAATTGGTGAGTTCCATCCAATTTGACAGACTTCCATTTGTTAAATAATTAGCGAGTTCCATCCGAAATTGGCGAGTTCCATCCACAATTGGCGAGTTCCATCCAATTTGACAGAGTTCCATTTGTTAAATAATTAGCGAGTTCCATCCCAAATCGGCGAGTTCCATCCAATTTGACAGAGTTCCATTTGTTAAATAAATAGCGAGTTCCATCCCAAATCGGCGAGTTCCATCCAATTTGACAGAGTTCCATTTGTTTAATAAATAGCGAGTTCAATCCCAAATTGGCGAGTTCCATATCAAATCGGCAGAGGTCCATCCCAAATTGGCGAGTTCCATCCCAATTCTATTGACTTAATGAAGACCGACATCCATCTATGCGAATTCTTTTGTTTTTTATAAAATTCTAAATGATTAACTTCTTAAATTCAAGCACACTCCCAATTGAACTTTATTTTAATTTTAATTTACGATAAATAATTTAATAATTTGCTACAAAATTCAAAGCAATAAATTACAAGAACACTCACAATTGTATTAATTTGAATTCGAATATTATTCGACAATATGTCTAAAATATTACACATTTTGATAGTAGTCAGCGAGCTAGTGAAGGAGATGTTGTTTTTGCTCCGTCACCTTCATCTCTTTTGCCACTTAATTATAGTAATAAGTGAGGAAGAAGAGACAGACGGGGAGGAGATAGTAGTGCCGCTGGGTCTCCCTCATCTCTTTCGCTGCTTAAATATATTAATTAGTGAGCACCAAAATTGCTTGTCGGTGGCCACCAATTTTGCTTCTCGTAAGCCACCGGTTTTCCATCAGAAATAGCAATATCGTTGATGCTCACTAACTATAACCTTTCATCTCTTTTCCCGTAACGGAGAAGCTAGGGCTGATGTGCTGGAACCATCTTTTGATTGCTTTCCCTGTTTTTGGTTTCGGGGAAAGGAGAAAGATGTGGAGGAATCCGGATGAAGGACTTTTACTACATGTGACGTAGGAAAAATCCTCTTCCGGACTGTTTGACGTAGGAAAAATCATCTTCCAATTGATTGGAATAAAAAGAAAAATGGGATCTATGAGTGGAATAAAAAAAAGAATAAGAGCAAGAGAAAAGCCATTTGTTGTTGTTATGGTTTTGGAATGAAATGAAGTGAAGTGAATTTGAACACTCACAAATTCTCCCTTAAATACAAGGGACTAGTAAATAGTTCGAATAATTTTAAAAAAATTATTGTCTACTTGGTCGATAAATGTGTAGTGGCATGCATGAATTATTTGAGAATCTTTGCAAAGTTTCACTTTCACGTGAAACTGAATTATTTTAGCATGAATTATTTGTGCATTTATTGACTGAAAAGTTAAATTGGCACAGACATTGATGTGTAAATGCAAGAGTGATGTGATATGTCAATGAAATGCAAGTATTCGGACGAAATAATGCTAATTTGGCCGAGTTCCACACCAATTTAGCGAGTGAATTATTTCGATCAATTATGGCAGGATAAAAATCAGACTTTCACGTGAAAAAAGTAACTTTGACCGAGTTTCATCCCATTTTGCCGAGTTCCATCCATAATTGTCGAGTTCCATCCAATTTGACAGAGTTCCATTTGTTTAATAATTAACGAGTTCCATCCCATTTCGCCGAGTTCCATCCAAAATTGGCGAGTTACATCCAAATCGACAGAGTTCCATTTGTTTAATTAATAGCGAGTTCCATCCCAAATTAGCAAGTTCTATCCCAAATCGGCGAGTTCCATCTAGTTTGACAGAGATCGATTTGTTTATTAATTTCGCCGAGTTCCATCCCAAGCACACTTTATTTTTATTTTTATTTACGATAAATAATTTAATAATTTGCTACAATATTCGAAGAAATAAATTACAAGCACATTAAAAATTGTATTAATTTGATTGCAAATATTATTCGACAATATGTCTAAAATATTACACATTTTGATACAAGGGCGGAGATAGCATTGCCGATGGGTTGTAAAAATATGTAGCAGTCAGCGAGCTAGTGAAGGAGATGTTATTTTTGCTCCGCCGAGTTTCATCTCTTTCTCCCCTTAATTATAGTAATAAGTGAGCAACAAAACTGCAAAACGGGTGATCACTTCCCATTTCTAGCTCACTTATTATAAGCGTTCATCTCTTATCCCGTAAAGAAGCTAAGGCTGAAGTGCTAGAACACCCGATGATCGCTTGCCCCATTTGTAGTTTCGGGAATAAGAGAGAGATGTGGAGGAATCCGGACCAAGGACACCTACTCCATGTGACGTAGGAAAAATCCTCTTCCGGACTGTTTGACGTAGAAAAAATCATCTTCCATTTGAGCAAGTGCTCGGTTTCTTTCATCAATATTAATAAAGGATGATGGAATAAAGTGAAAAAGAAAGAAAAAAGCCATGTGTAGTTGGAATATTTTAGGAATGAAGAAGAAGTGAATTTGAACTATACAAATTCACCCTTAAATAGAAGGGACTAGTAAATAGCTTTAATTATTAAAAAAAAATTAATGGCTTGGTCGACAAATGTGTAATAGTAGCATAAATTATTTGAGCAACTTTGCAGAGTTTCACTTTCACGTGAAACTGAAATATTTGAGCATTTATTGACTGAAAAGATAAATTGGCCCAAACATTGATGTGTAAATACAAGAGTGATGTGACATATCAATAACATACATTTATGACCGAATTTGGACAGAATATTGATAATTTGGCCGAGTTCCACACCAATTTAGCGAGTTCCATCCCAATTGGGACGATGTCCATCCCAATTTAGAGAGTTCCATGCCAATTTGGACGAAATATTGCTAATTTGGTTACATTATAGTTGAAATTAAACTATAATGTACGAATTAATAAC
>JAPKLW010002011.1:62614-93251 GCA_026898455.1 Plectranthus barbatus
TCTTAGGAATATCATGTTATGGTTACATTATAGTTGAAATTAAACTACAATGTACGAATTAATAACATTATCCTTAGGAATATCATGTTATGGTTACATTTTAGTTGAAATTAAACTATAATGTACGAATTAATAATTGAGATGGAAGTCCTCCAAATTTGGATGGAACTCGTTGTTTTTGGCAGGAAGTCGGCTATATTGGCCACTCTTGTTTAATTGAGATGGAAGTCATGAAAATTGGAATGGAAGTCCTCCAAATTTGGATGGAACTCAGTATTTTTGGCAGGAAGTCGGCCATATTGGCCAATCTTGTTTAATTGAGATGGAAGTCATGAAAATTGGGATGGAACTTGGTGTTTTTGGCAGGAATTCGTCCAATTTATGCAAAAAAACCAAAAAAAAAACCAACATATTGCGGCTCAATTAACCAACAAAAAAAACCAACATATTCCTGCTCAATTAACCAACCAAAAAACCAACATATTCGAACATAAATAATTCACAACAGATATCATTTCGAACCATAAACAATTTAAAACAAAAATCACTTCGAATATCTAAATAAACAATTCAAAATGTCTAATAAAACTCTACATCACTCCTCATAAGACAAATCAAATAAGTAATGAGCCATATATAATCTATATCTATCCTGACATCCTTCCCTTTTAGCCCAAGGTACATTCGGTTGCCTACAAATCAATTGGTCCATGAACATGCATGCATACACTCCTTCACTGTAATGATCATAAGCTTCGAACCCTTTGGCAAAGTCCACCACCATCTTCTCCTTGCACGGCAACAAACCAAGCGTGCTCTTCTCCCAGTATTGCCCATCGTGCAAATATTTAAAGAGCTGATCTGTGATGCACCGTACTGAATCACATCTAAATCTCCTAGCAACTGAATTTTGTGATTTGACTGTAGCACCATATATCCAACAACTCCAAGTTGATAGGTCGATTCTCAATGTCAACCAATGATCTCCAACATTATATGGCATAATTAGCTGGAAAAAAAGAATTTGTTATCATAATTTACAAGCATGCTGAAACAATAAATTAAACAAATACTTACCACAGAAGCATTGTACCACGGCCGAGAACATGGATTATCCTCTCATTGGATGAATTGTAGCAATTCTGCTGAAACACCCAGTGCTTTTGATCGAGATGTTGGATTTACTGGATAAGACTTGTTAAATAAAAGCTATATTTCATATACAAAACGAAATAGTTAAATTACATGTAAAATTAATTAAATAAATACAACATTGAATGTAAATAAATAAGTTCTAACCTGGAATCTCGGACTGAGAATGCAAACTTCATCAGGATTACAAGCAGAGAAGATAAACTTGTTATTTGAAATCAGTTTGACACTGCAGGCATGAAAAAAAACATGTTAAATAACACGTTCTATTTAATTAAATAAATACAACAGTGAATTTAAATAAATAAATTCTCACCAGAGGGTGTGAACAAACATCTCTATTTGTGCCACGGTTAAGTATGTGTAGGAATTCTCCAGTTGTTCAAAAAAGACATTCGTGAGCCGCAAGCTAGTTGTTTGAGAGATCCGGACCTTATCTGCTGGACCTTGTCGGAATACTTGGTAAGATTCCCTTATGAGCTTATTCACATAGACAGGTCCAAAATACTGGACAATGGGTTCCATCTCCTCGTCATCATCAACATCACCACCAGATGTCTGCATTGCAATTAAGATTATTAAATTAAATTGGCAAAATATGACTAAAATCTATAAAATATACCTGTGGTGCGTGAGAAGTGGCTGTCGCTGTTCCAAAATATTGGATAACTGTTGGTGATACGAATCAGATCCGGTCCAACAGACGTGCCAGGCTGAAGCCCGACAGCAGACTAGTAGCACTTTCAGCCCAATAAGGATAAAAGACCCAGTTCGAGTTGTGAACTGCCGTAGCAAAGAGCAGTTCTATAGTTATCCAGAGCAGTTCGATAGTTATCCAGAGCAGTTCGATCAAGGTCATTGGCACCTCCACGAGCCGGAGAGAAGTTCGATATGAAGATCTCGTGCTATAACCTCAACCACTCAACGGTCAAAAGCCAACGGACACATCAATGATTACTTTGCGGGGATATCAGAACCGCCAAAACCACCACGTTGACGAACCGCTCCGAAATTCGCGGTCCCTACTCCAAACAGTTGAGAGCGGCACGGAAACCCTAGAGCTAGTCCCTTCCTATAAATACCCCTTCAGTCGTCGAAAGAAGGGACGACAACTAGAAATTAGAAAAAGCTCTCATCTATCAAAACTTGAGATCCTAAACATCTTTTGTAGTCAATACAGTTCAATTCATTGCAATTATAGTTAGCTACTCGTTCATTTTTACTATTTAACTATGTTATGTCATTTCCTATTTATATCTACCTTTAGTTCTCGGGGCTCCGTAATCTGAACAAATTCACCCTCAACAGTTTGGCGCCCACTGTGGGGCCTCGGGAACAATTTTCGTGTTTTCTCTGTAGGGAATGGCTGATGATCCAGGAAATAATCTTTCCGACAAAGTTGATGGCAAGAAAGTTGCCCCACTAGAGGGCCAAGGAAGGGGATCCAACCCAGGAACAGGCCGAGAGGCACTGGCAGGAATAGGGCGGGGTACTCCAGTAACACCCGGAAGGGGGCGAGTCTCCCAGACCAGTAGTGGGACCCCGCGCCTCCCCGGTTCAGAAGGGACGGTCAATGATCTGATGAAGGCATTTGATGCCACACCACTTGGGGAACTGACATTCCTGCCGCCAACATCGAATATTCTGGTAGATCCACATGTATCGAGGCTGGTGACACAGGTACAGAGTGCGAGGAGTGTGATGGAAGAGATGGCGAGGAGGTACGAACTCCTCGAAAGGGAAAACCGAAGGCTGCAATTGCAGAATAACAGCAAGCAACCGATCATCGAGGAGCCTCGAAGTGTAGAAAAGAATACCATGATGAATTTGGAAGCAGAGTTCGGTCGTACTGAAGGGACGACCACCAAAAGGACCCCGGGGAACCCGATAACCCCCCGGCCTGATCTTGGAAACCAGATCGGCCCGTTGAGTCGGTCGGAGTTGCAAGCCATCCAGCAGATCGAGCGGCGGTTCGAGCAGAGGCTCGACTATTTCGAGTCCTTACTCTCCAGAATCCTGGGACTTCCCGTGCCAGAGAGGACAATCCCTCGTGAGAGCTACGCGGAGTCTCCTTTTTCGCCGGATATCGCTGGGGCCGAGCTACCACCCAGGTTCGCCCCGCCCAGTTTCGTCCTCTATGACGGGACTTTAGACCCGGAGAACCACATAGCCGTGTACCGGCAGAAGATGTTGGCGCTAGCGATCCCAGGGGCTCTGATGGAAGCATGTATGTGCAAAAGTTTTGGGTCGAGCTTAACGGGGCCTGCCCTCCAGTGGTTTATCAACCTGCCCCGGAGCTCGATATCTACTTTCGCAGAATTGCACCAACTGTTTATGCGACAGTATTCAAGCAGCAGGCGCCTTGATAAGCACCCAGATGATCTTTATGCGGTGATCCAGAGACCAGGCGAACCTCTGAGGGCATACCTGTCCCGATTTAACAAGGAACTGGTCGCGGTGCCCAATTGCCCAAACAACACTGCCGTGCGAGCCTTCACGAAGGGCATCGACGTAGATTCTGACCTATACCGCGAACTCTCCATCTACCCCTGCCAAATGATGGACGACGCTCTGAACCGCGCATGGGCGCTCATCAAGTGGGAGGAGGATGAACCCTACCGGCGAGCACACCGTAACAGCGGGAGGCCCAGCATACGAGAGGAAGGCCGACGGGAACAGCGGGATAGGCGTCCTCCCAGGATGCACCCCTATAGCAAACCACCGCAGGTTAATCACCTAGGCCCATATATCCCGGAGTACACACTTTCGATTGTGCCCGCCGATATAGTTCAGAATGTGCTTCGAACAATGCCTGAGAAGGTGAGGTGGCCTCAAAAGATGAAGGCCAACCCTGCCTCGCGTGATGTGCAGAAGTTCCGTGAATTCCATAATGATCACGACCATACCACCGCAGATTGCCGGGCCCTACGGCTCGAAGTGGTAGAGCTCCTGAAGAAAGGGTACCTGGCCGAATATCTGTCGGACCGGGGAAAGAAGACATGGACTAGGGAGAAACAAATCAACGAACCAGGACCCACAAAGGCAGATGTAACAAAATCCCCGGTGCCGGTTCAATTTCAAACCATTAACTACATCACCGGGGGATACGAGATCAGTGGTATCACAAGGTCCACTGCCAAGAAAGCCAGGCGGCTGACACGAGAAGAGGCCATGGCCCCATGTTAAAACCCGGGTCACCACCCAATCGAATTCACCAGCGATAAAGTACCGGGGCTAAGCCATCCTCATGACGACACCCTAGTAATATCACTATTAATATCAAACTGCCTCGTGAAGAGGATCCTGGTCGATAACGGGAGTTCGGCTAACATACTGTTTATGCATGCACTGAGGGAAATGAAGATCCCCGAAGAGAAAATCATTCGATCGCAGACCCCACTGATCGGGTTCAATGGAGGTATCCAAATGACCGCCGGGACGGTGGTACTACCGACATACTGCGGAGGGACACATTAGGATGTGTCATTTATGGTCGTCGATGCTCCCAGCGCTTATAATGCCCTGTTAGGGCGACCATGGTTGCATCAGTTGAAGGCAGTTCCTTCAACATTTCATCAAGTGGTCAAGTTCCCGACCGCGGGGGGAGTTTGTACAATTCGAGGCGAACAAGACGCCGCTAAGGAGTGTTATTATGCAAGCTTCAAGGCAGTATACGCCCAACAACACTTCGCTAGAAACGAACCGTTACCCCCAGCAGGAGAGTCAGAAGAAACAGAGGAAGTGGAACTTGATCCAGCCGATCCAGGAAAAAAGACGAACATTGGCGCCGGATTGGAGCCAGAAGTTCGGACGCAACTGATTGAATTCCTCAGTTCGGAGCGAGCTACTTTTGCATGGTCACACAGAGATATGGTAGGAATCGATCCAGAGGTAATGACACATAAGTTACAGATCGATCCGAACCACAAGCCCGTACAACAAAGGAGGAGAAAATTCCCAGCCGAGAAAAATGAGGCAATCAATGAAGAAGTACAGAAGCTATTGGACGTTGGGTCCGTAAGAGAAGTGAAGTATCCAACGTGTCTCGCCAACGTCGTGGTGGTCAAGAAAAAGAACGGGAAGAACTGCATCTGTGTAAACTACACGGACCTAAACAAAGCATGTCCCAAGGATCCATACCCACTGCCGCACATCGACTGCATCGTCGATGCAACTGCGGGACATGAGCTGCTGAGCATCATGGACGCATTTTCGGTCTATAATCAGATTCTAATGCATCCTAAAGACCAAGAGAAGACCGCCTTCATGACGAATAGAGGAATCTACTGCTACAAGGTCATGTCGTTCGGTCTCAAGAACGCAGGATCCACTTATCAAAGACTTGTAAACCAGATGTTCGAACCACTCCTAGGAAAAACAATGGAAGTATACATAGATGACATGCTGGTAAAGTCAAAGGATGCTAAGGATCATGTACACCATCTATGACAAGCCTTCGAGGTGCTCAACAAATATAGAATGAAGTTGAACCCAGCGAAATGTACCTTCGGGGTGGCCTCCGGGAAATTCCTGGGCCACGTAGTGACCAGTCGAGGAATTGAAGCTGACCCCTCACAGATAAGGGCAATAAAGGAGATCGCACATCCTCGAAGTCCGAAAGAGGTTCAGAAACTCACGGGCAGACTAGCGGCCCTCAGTCGCTTCATTTCAAGATATTCCGATCGAACGCACGAGTTCTTTCAAGTACTTCGGAAAGGGAAGAAGTTTGAGTGGACAGAGGAATGCGCAAAGGCGCTTGAATGCTTAAAGGACTACTTGACCAGTCCACCCCTACTGTCCAAACCCGAAAAGGATGAAATCCTACTACTCTACCTGTCCGTGTCCGAACACGCCCTTGCGGCCGTCCTGGTCAAAGAAGTGGTAGGGAAACAACATCCCGTGCACTATGCAAGCAAACCATTGCTGGACGCCGAAACAAGATACACGGCGCTGGAAAATCTAGCGCTAGCTCTATTTGTAGCGTCGAGGAAGCTGCGACCCTACTTCGAGGCGCACCACGTCAAAGTGGTAACGTCCTACCCACTCCGAACCG
Source organism: Plectranthus barbatus (assembly GCA_026898455.1). Taxonomy (NCBI): domain Eukaryota; kingdom Viridiplantae; phylum Streptophyta; class Magnoliopsida; order Lamiales; family Lamiaceae; genus Plectranthus; species Plectranthus barbatus. The sequence goes on from JAPKLW010002011.1 coordinate 68,820, forward strand.
TGTTTTCAAAACCCAGCCTGTCAGGCAGATTACTAAAGTGGGCAGTGGAAATAGGAGGCTACGGCCTCGAATTTGAACCCCGAACAACGATCAAATCACAAGTGCTGGCGGATTTTGTAGCAGAATTTACAACAGGACTTCAAGTAGACGCGGAAAAAGAGATTGCAAGCTTAGAGGTCGGCGAATCAGCAAAGGAACCGTGGATCCTCCAAGTAGATGGATCGAGTAATATGCACGGTAACGGGGCCGGTATTAGGCTACAAAGCCCATGGGGAGAAATGTTCGAAAGAGCCATCCGGTTAAATTTTGAAGCAACTAATAATGAGGCTGAATATGAAGCACTAGTTCGAGGTATGCAGCTCGCAAAGGAACTAGGGGCCCGACGCCTCCAAGTGCATGGAGATTCACAACTAGTGGTGATGCAAATGGAGGACTACTTCCAAGTAAAAGAACCCCGCCTCCAAAAATATCATGACCTAGCACGAGAAGTGAGAAGGGAGTTCGACGAGTGCGAAATTAAGCACATCGCACGTGAAGAAAATGCAGAAGCCGACGCACTAGCAAACTTAGCCTCCACCAAGCCAACGAGGCAAAACAAGCCCATCGTCATATCTTGGGCTGAAGAACCGGTCACGCCCAGGACCACCAAAATCTTGGACCTCACCATCGGCGAATCATGGATAGAACCGATTATGAAGTACCTCGCGAACGGCATCTTACCCGCAAATAGAACAGCAGCCGTGCGCATTACACGGGCAGCGGCCAAATACACTATTTACAAAGAAAGCTTGTATAGGAGGTCCATCGAAGGGCCACTACTCAAATGTCTCGACCCCGCCGCAGGGCAAGCCATCCTCATGGAAATACATGAAGGAGACTGCGGAAGTCATCAAGGAGCTCGACCACTGGCGCACAAGGTTATATCCGCCGGGTACTATTGGCCTACACTACGGAAGGATGCCAAAAACTACGTACGAAGTTGCGAGGCCTGTCAAAGGTTCGAAGTGACTAACCAAAACCATGCAGAACCACTCCACGCCACGATCACGGCCTGACCCTTCATGGCTTGGGGGATGGACATAGTGGGAAAACTGCCGAAAGGAGTCGGACAAAAGGAATATATCTTGGTGGCCACTGACTACTTTACGAAGTGGGTCGAAGCCGAAGCTTTCGCCAACGTGAGAGAGCAGGAAGTGATCAAGTTTCTATGGACTCACATCGTATGTAGATTCGGGGTACCAAAAGAGATAAGGACAGATAACGGAACCCAGTTTACGGGACAAAAAGTACAAGAGTTCTGTGACCAGTATAACATCAAGTTGGTATTTTCCACGCCAAAATACCCCAAAGCAAATGGGCAGGCCGAGTCAACAAACAAGACGATCATGGCCACAATGAAGAAGAGGCTCGAAACTCACAAAAGGAAATGGGTAGAAGAACTCCCTGGAGTCCTATGGGCATATCGGACCACTCCCAAAACTTCAACTGGAAGGTCGCCATTTGCACTAGCCTACGGTGAAGAAGCGGTTATCCCAGCAGAAGTTCGAGGAGGCAGTTTACGGGTAGAAACCTGCTAAGAAGCAGAAAACAACGAGAAATTGATAAAAGCCCTGGAATTGATCGATGAACAAAGGGACCAAGCACTACTGAGCATGGCCCAGAGAAGAATGCAGGTCGAAAGATTCTTCAACAAGAAGGTCCGTATGCGCACTTTCAGGGAAGGAGATTGGGTGCTCAGAAGAGTATTTCAGAACACTAAGGATAAAAGCCAAGGGAAACTCGCACCGATGTGGGAGGGCCCCTACAAGGTCACCAGGGTCGTAGGTCGAGGTGCCTACCACCTCGAGGATCATGACGGGAGGGAGATCGGAAATAGTTGGAACGTCAAACACCTAAAGAAGTATTACTTCTAAAGGAACTACTTTTAAAAGAACGGGGTCGACGAACTCGACCTCCCAGATATGCTCTTCTAAAACCTTATCTTTCTTATTTCAATACCCATTAACTTCTCGAACATTCACTAACTTGAGCGTCGGAGGGGCGATGCTTCGGCATCGCCCAACCCCTCACAAATTTATTGGCAGGAATACACGACCCACTATAGCAGTCCTCGACGATGAAAAACGACCTAAATCCGCCTCAGATAATGTTTTCTAATCCGTCCTACTTTTTTTTACATTCAATTTTTTCTCTCAATATAGTTACTGACTTAAGCATCGGTGTCGCGTCGCCCACCCTCATCACAACTACTTTGCAGGGAATTAATGAAAACATTGTTCAAACTTCAGTAGTGGCTTGATTCTTAGCGTGTGCGGAACGAAGCATAATGCACAATCTATTTAAAACCAAAAGCTGTTCGGTACAAACAAAAACATTTAAATTTCAACAGTAAAGAACAAATTTCAGCAAAACGGCTATCAGGCGGCGGCGGCGGGATCAGGGTTAACATTCGGATTGGGCTCCGGGCCAAAGACAGGATTATCCAGCACCGGAGTACGATCGGAGCGGCTCGAGTCCTGCTGCAACCCTTGCTGGTCGGACCGATCCAACCCCTCCTCCTGTTCCTCGATCTTCTCTTCTTCCTTCTCAGGCTCTAGCTCATCGAGGAAGCTTAAATTGAGGTCCGGGTGCTTCACCATTATCCTCCCCCAGACCTCGCTTTCTACCTGTTCGGAGAGCATCTGCAAAGAGGTTAGACAAGGACGAATGGCAAGCATAACGGAACCAAGTACGAGAATACCTCGTATGTTTTGGCAAAATGTGGAGAAGTGATGATCGCTCCGAAGTCCAAGCCCTCGCCTGTCTGCAGAAGGGCGATCTTCTCCTCGTACCTTTGAACCTCGGCCATATAGCTCTCGCGCTGAGCCCTGAGCCGAGAGTCAAGAGAGAGGAGCTGATCATTCCTCGTCTTCAGATCTGCTTGCTGCTTGGCGGAGTCCGCTTCCGCCGCCTGGAGCTTCTTCCTCAAATCGTCGAGCTCCGCCTGAGTAGCCTCGACCTCCTTCTGAGAGGCCCCGAGCTTTGCCTCCGCCTCGGCAGCCTCTCCTCCGCCGCATCCACCTTCTCGTTCAGAGAATCTACATACTTCTTCGAGGAGTCAGATTCCTTCCGAAGCTGGTAGATCTCCTCGGCGCACTTTTTGGCAAAGACGGTGAGCTCTCGATGAATACCATCGAGCTCCACCTGAGCCTGCAACCACACAACGGATCAAAAGCGACCATAGGCGATAAAATTTAAAACAACTGAAATACCTGCAGCTGGTGGAGTTGATAGCGCTCCAGGCGCGCTAGGGCGGTCCCCTTCTGAGCCACAGATGAGGGACCAAGCAGGAGATGGCGGGCGCGAACTAAGAAGGTATCCACCAGCGGGTCTGGAGGCGTGGTGGGTACAACGACAGATTTTCCGAGATCCTCCCGGTGCATCTCACGCTCTAAGGAGCGATGACGCCTCCGACGCCCAGATTGCTCCGGCTCCTTCTCTCTGCGCCTCCCACGATCCTCGACCCCCTGTGGGGCATCATGGCGGGTCGAGGGGCGGACGTCTTTGGCTGTCGTCTCCCCCGAAACCCTGAAAGGAGGCGGGGGAGGAATCTGGTTCTCGGACTCCAGATTCGGGCGCTTTGGAGGATTTGGAGGATGGCGCCGGGCTTCTTCCTCCTCTCGTGCTCTTTTCTTCTCGCGGAGGGCCTCCGCGACCCGATCGGCAGACACGTGAGGGCGACGAAAGCGGGTCATCTCCTCAGTAAAAAGGGTGGCTCGTAGCTCGTTATCAAAGATGGCCTCCGCAGTGATCGACCTGCCGTTCCTTATGATCGGCCAATAACAATCGTTCTCTGACACATCGTAAGCTCGATCTATTCGAGCCTGCTCCTCTGCTGTGAGATCTATTCGGGGAGGATCTGCAAAACAAATAAAGGGTCAGATCCAACGTGAAGCGAACCACAAAGATTGTCAAGAAACTGTCGACGCACTAGTCGGAATCCCCCCCGGCAAAGAAACTCGGGGGCTCCTTCGTCCAACTTCAGATAAAAGAACGTCGTCCACCACCCCGGGGAGTTGGTCGGAGCCTTTTTTATCAGCGTCGACTTCCCACGGGACCATCGTGTGAAATAGTAGTAATGTTTGTCGGGGCTTTGATTTATCCGGTACATGTGGTGCCACATGCGAACGGTAGGATGTCCCAGGTTCAGGTCGAGCCACACCAACAACACCCCGACCAGATGACACCACCCATTGGGGGACAATTGGAAGGGAGAAAGGTTATACGACCCCAGCACCTCGCTAAAGAAGGGGTGTACTGGAAGGCCCACCCCATTCTCCATGGCTGCCGTATAGAAGGCTGTGAACCCCGGCTGCGGGTCGAAGCATCTGTTGGAAGAACGAGGCACCGAATACTTCACCCAATTGCACGGGACGGAGATGGCGAGAGCTTTCATCATCTCCCGGGTCACCGTGGACGCAGCCCCAAGGACGCGGTGAGTCCTCCAGTCGGAAGGAAGAACATAATCGCCGGCAATTTCCGGCTCCACGAGGTCTACCTCTGTCGGGCGCCTACCTGAGCCAGACGCCTCGTCAACAGCCAAAGACCGATCTAACCCCCGGAAAGCCTCCGACAAAGCTTGATGGTCGCGTGGATTCGAGTCAGAGCCCTCATCGGGTAGAATCACCGCCCCACTCGACCCCGGCAACTCCGGGCCCTGGAACACCAAGCCCCAGTCCGGGCCCACGAAATCACGGGCATTATAAACCCTAGGCGGCGACGGAGTGAAAGGGGGTGTCAAGTTCACGTCTCCCCCTCGAGGCCCTCATGATTTTGAGAATCAGAAGATGAGGAACCTATCGAAAATAATCAAATCCAGAATAAAGATTAACCTAAAAATATAGTAAAAGAGGGGAGATGAGAGCCCCGGTCAGCCCTACTCCCCACCGGAAACCTAAACTCTAGGCGGAAGACCCCCGTGAGTGATCAACACAAAACGAAATAAGGGACAAGATAAAACACATTACGTTCGGAAGAAAGGAGGTCCGATCAACAAATTGCAGCTTTTACGAGCTTTGATCACCAGAAAACGGAGTAAAGACTCGTCGGGAATCGCTCAGAAGAGAGAAGAAATGATTGTGTGGGAAGAAGTGAGAGGCGCGCATCCCAAAAGACGGTTATAAGTCAGACGCCCCCTCAACTTCTCCAAACCACCCCCGATTTTTGCGAAAATTACGCAACTGCCATTGGCTTTTGCCGCCAAAATTTCAAACCCAATAAAAGAAGCTCGCCAAAAAAAAGCTTGATAAAAGCAGCTCGCCAAAAAGAAGTCCGCTAAAAGCAACCGGCGACGAGTATTCCCACAAAGGGACAATACGTCCGGGGCTATACGCCCAGATACGAACCATATATCAAACAAGACCTCGAAACGTGAGTCCAGAATGCTCACAAGGGGCTCACCAGGTGGCCAAAAATAAAAAAGGCAGAACCCAAACTGCCCAAACCAACACCCCGGATTCGGGCCCGCGGTGACCGGCATCCGCAGCAGCTTTCCGGGGCTGCGCGGGTGGGGACCCCCACAGAGGAATCGGTCCCCCGAGCCAAGAGGTGTCCATGAACACCCAAAATAAAGCCGGACCACCTCCAAGGTAGTCCGAAGGGCCAAAACCTGGGAAGTAAATCAAGCTAAGTTCGCTATTTTTGACTTAACAGGTCATCACAGTCCTGACCAGCCAAGTCAAAGGGGCTATTGTTGGTGATACGAATCAAATCCGGTCCAACACACGTGCCAGGCTGAAGCCCGACAGCAGACTAGTAGCACTTTCAGCCCAATAAGGATAAAAGACCTAGTTCGAGCTGTGAACTGCCGTAGCGAAGAGCAGTTCGAATGGAAAGCAGTTCGATAGTTATCCAGAGCAGTTCAGTCAAGGTCCTTGGCACCTCCACGAGCCGGAGAGAAGTTTGATATGAAGATCTCGAGCTATAACCTCAACCACTCAACGGTCAAAAGCCAACGGACACATCAACGGTTACTTCGCGGGGATATCGGAACCGCCAAAACCACCACGTTGACGAACTGCTCCAAAATTTGCGGGCCCAACTCCAAACAGTTGAGAGCGGCACGAAAACCCTAGAGCTAGTCCCTTCCTATAAATACCCCTTCAGTCATCGAAAAAAGGGACGACAACTAGAAATTAGAAAAAGCTCTCATCTATCAAAACTCGAGATCCTAAACATCTTTTGTAGTCAATACAGTTCGATTCATTGCAATTATAGTTAGCTACTCGTTCGTTTTTACTATTTAACTCTGTTATGTCATTTTCTATTTATATCTACCTTTAGTTCTCGGGGCTCCGTAATCTGAACAAATTCACCCTCAATAATAACCGGGGCTCATTCTGTGGCATTGGTTGAGAAGACAAAGCATCTGATCACCGGCACAAAGAAGTAACCACTTCATGAATGTACTCCTTCAAAGTTGGAACAACTTCATCCCGAATGAAGTGTTTGATATCATCTAACACGAACTGTTTGATTCTCCCAAACAGATTTGCATCTCTCTCTTGCCTACGTTCTTCCCCGCCAGAAGAAGAAGAAGAACTACGTATCCTCTGCATGCTCAGTGGCATGCTCCTCTTCAATCTCTGATGGGTGAGAATGCATATCATTCACCGCTACTTCAACCATTACTCCAGAAAAATCCTCAACTGGTATCTCCATTGAAGGGTTATCCTCTTCAAGATATTGCAGTTCCGACCCATGACCTTCAGCTGGAATTTGAGTAGATATGGGACCCACATATTTCACACCCATCCTATCATGTCCTTGTGCCGATCGCCAATAATGGCTACTCATCTCCAATGGCGAAGGAGGTAGGGTAGTTACCACATTAAGCTGCAATTTTTAAACACATAGGATAATATAATCAATTTCAATGTAAAACGAATATATAACAAATTTAAAAAAGAATATTACCTGTTGGGAGAAAAAAGATATCCAATCTTTTATACTGGATCTTCTGAACCGCCACTTCAACATACGTGGCACAACATTTGGATTAACTATCCGGGCACAAGCCTGCCCCAACTGAGGAATGACCTCATAGGCCCAAACCTGACAACATTATCCAAAAATTAGATTATTACAACAAGTAATAATGAAAAAGATCAAGATAACAAATGGTGACAATTTCATACCTGCAGTACCCAAAATGGACCAGGAAGATGAAGGGCTTTTCTCTCAAGTTGATTCCGAGTATTGGGTATATGAGTTCTATAATACAGGAGTGTTTTGTATGCGTATGTACCCCATGAAAATTGGTTCCATGCATCAAGATCCTCACTTAAAACATACAACCACTTCTCTATTTTCCTTTTTTCAGTATACCCAAGTACAAAAAACCAAAATGCTAATATATTAGCTACCCTGAGGTACAATAACCTATGTGTAGAATCAACCATTTTCTGTTCAAACCTATCCAAAAGTTGTTTACTACTTAGGATTTCACCTCCACAAAAGACTCGGAATACAGTACTATATTCTAAGTTATGGCGTGCAGTAGGATCGATTAGGGCTGTTCCAAAATTCAAACTGGAAATAAGGGCGAATTCGCTTTGTGAAAACATGAGATCATGTCCACAAACTCTAAACCTTAACAACTCAGGATTATTGGACTTAATCTCATGACTAAATAGTTCAATTAATGATAAAGAAGAAGAGAGTCCATTATCCGCCCAATCCAACAAATGTCCAAAAACCCCTGCCCGAAAATCATTAACTAAATCTTCTTTTCCTACATCAAATAATGTCTTACTAATGATATCTAGGACCTTACATTTATAATATAAATTAGTCTTAGGTTTACTTCCATGGACTTCATATCGAATATATTCACCCTGCCGCATATCAAAACAAAAAAAAATAAAAAATAAAACCGCAATCACATACATGCACGGTTCTAACATCAAAACCACAAAACTTAATATCAAATGCACGGTGAAAACAAGACAAAATCGATAACAATTCATTCACAACTATGCATTATATAACTAACATAAACAAAGCAATTCAATCCAAAAACTAACATATATCATATAATCAAATCAAAATCCAAAAACAGATCGGTTTTCTTATTATAAAACAGTGAATAAAATCTGAAAAAAAAACATGCATACCTGTGCAGTCGACATTTTCGCCGGTGGTGGGTATGCAGTCGCCGGAAATAATATTGGAGGGAGACGACGGGTGGTGGTTCGAACAGTCACGCGATTAAATTCCAGATACTTCCGTCTATTGTCGAGTAATTCACGCCCAATTTTTAGGTTAGAATGAAAAGGGATGGAACTAAACCAAACCCGAGTTCCAGCTATATTGCTCGACTTCCATCTCAATTGACCGAATTCCAGCTGGATTTGTTGAACTTCCCGCCGAATTTCCAGCTTTTATTATTCGAAAAAAGTGTGGATTTAAAATATTTAAACTCCGACTTCCATCCGAAATTTCGAGTTCCAGCTCAATTAGCCGACTTCCAGCTGGATTGTTCGACTTCCAACCCAATTTCAAAAAAAAGATTATTTGAATTAATTCTAGATTTAATATATTTTAATTCCGACTTCCATCCGTAATTTAATTGGATTTCCAGCTGCTTGACGTATTTCCAACCTGATTTCATATGACATCCATTCGAATTATTAGTCCAAGGATTTATTAAATATATTTTTCCTATTTTGTTGAATATGATTTAATATATTTAAACCCGACTTCCAGCCGGATTTATTCGAGTTCCAACTGGATGTGCATTTCCAGCCGAATTTTAAATATTGAACAATAAATATTATATTTAATTATTTGCACTTATCTGAAAATAAATAAAAAAATGAGTTGTGTAAAAAAAAAATTATAAACAATGAAGTCGTTACACATTTCACACAAATCAAGAGAAATGATGTTGTGATTAAGACATTTTAACCTAAAAAGGTGTACTTTTGCTATTTTGTGGAGTTTTTCATAAGACTTCCTATACATTGGTTTTGCTTTTTAAATTTTACTATTTCAGATTTTACCTCTATCTCGAACTTAGTACTAGGGTGAGTATTTCTGTTCGATTTTCGCATGTAAAATAATCGAATTGAAATAACTGAAAATAAATTAGAAGTAACCAAATCAAACAGAAATCTTATTCGGTTTTCGGTTATTTCAATTATAATCGAATTCTAATATAAATTTAATAAATTGATAAAAATAAAAATAAAAATTATATTCATAATATATATTAAAAATATATTTATATATTAACTTAATTATATATTATATATTTATTAATATTATATGTATAAATTCGATTATCCAGTTATTTTGGTTCAGAAAAAAATAACTGAACCAAAAATTGAAATATTAAAAAAAATTAACTGAACTAAAAATCAAAATAACCGAATCAAGTTTTTTTTGATTCGATGCTCAAAATTTTTGATTTCTTGCTCACCCTTAGAACGTAATAAATATGTAACTGCTCTAAATTCCTAAATGGACAAATAGAAGACAATGATCAAACCCTCTATTTAACTATAGTGTTCACCTCACAATTTTACTATCGTAATTACAAATTTTAATAATTATTATAACAAAAAGAATAAAAATAATATAATATATTTTAATTGACTTTTATAAAAAAAATTAAAATTTTATATGAATAAAAATTATAGTTATGAATTAATAAGCTTTTATAATAAGATTTTAGTTAGAAACTAAAACATAAATACTAAAAAATATTATATATCCTAATTGAATGGGATGCATCCTATAGTTGAATTTATAAAATTAATTTAAATTATAATATAAAAAATTGTAGTAAAACTTATAGTTTTAATAATAAAATAAGGAATGAGAGGATTTTATGAAACAAATACAAGTAAACTTTAGACAAAAGGAAAAGGAAGAAATAAGGGCAAAAAATTATTTTTGATATCACCAACCTATTTGACAACTTTAACTTTGGCTTTATTTGCATTCGGATTGAAAAAAAAAAAGCTTTTTCATGCGCGATTGGTGCTTCCTCATGAGATATGCTATTATTTCGATGAGAAAAGCAAACACTATAATTTATATGTCATAAAACTCTCATTTGATTTACGGCCATATTAAGTATAACCACAATTCTTGAGTGTTACAACTTACAAGAGTAGAAAATCAAATATAACTGCCTAACGCAAGTTTTTTGCCAACAAGGGAAGGTCTTGGGTTAGGCAGGCCTAAACGATTTAGGCGGGTTTTATCCATTAATCCAAGCCCAAACCCATATAATATACTCTAATTGAGATTAATAAATCTTAATTGGGATGGATCAACCCATTTGGGTAGGATAAAACCCGCCTAAACCATTTAGGCCTGCCTAACGCAAGTTTTTGCCATATAACAAATATTTCAATATTAATAAAGCACAAACACATGAAAATTTCATCACAATACTCTCCGACATTCCCTATTACAAATCTGCGTCGAAAAAAAATGGGCCTCTAATGAAAATGAAAATGGTGTAGCAGGAAATAAACCATGGAGCAAAAAGCTCCGGTGAAGAAGAAAACCAACAGCAACACAACAAAGCTCAAACCAGCGAACCCAAGTCTCATTTTCTCCCACCAAACATCTCTTCTTCTTGTTTGATGCCTGCTCACTTCTTCACACAAACCTCTGTAGTAAAAATCATCTCCACTCACATCAACATGCAGCCTCTGCATGAGGAACACTATCTCCCCCTCTCTCTCATGACCATCAATGAGAATCCCTCTCTCTTGCAGAAGCCTCACGTCCCTTGCGGACCGGATCAGGCCTTCCATTAGAAGGGCATAAGACGTGACGGGTTTCGAGCACCCGGGGCTGCACTGCTCCATCGCAATGAGGTTCCTGAAAAGGATTTCTGTGTAGCCATGGATTTCCAGTGGTGGGATTCTCAGTTTTCCATTGAAGAATTCTATGTTTGTTGGGCTCTCGGAGATGGCCTTTTCGACGCTTATGCCTAGAGAGAGAAGGCGCGATGCGTGAGGCATGTTGATGTAGGTGCGTCCTACTTTTGGTAGAGTGATGGCTGCTTGTGTTGAAGAGGAAGTTGGGAGATAATGCTGCCTGATTAGGTCTAGTAGATGATGTGTTTGAGGGGTGAAGATTTCTCTCGGATTTTGGTCAGGAATAGGAATCAACTTCTTGAAGAAATACAATGCAAGATCAATTAGGGAGAGATGGCAGTGCTCGGGGATAGGGACCAAGTGAAAGATTTGATCAAGAATGAAAAATGGGAGCTGGTTTTCAAACAGAATTAGGTCAAGCCTCAAACGTGAGAGGCTGTGGTTTGATGTGAAGCATGCATCGTCTCTCCTTCTCAAGTTCTTGATGGCGTACACCAGAAAAAGCTCGATTATGAAGCAGCCATCGAGCAGCAGCATCCCAACAAGGCGATCACTCTCCATTTCACCAACTGTTTCACCGTAGAACTTTCTTGCTTTGTGTTCAACCTGCCTTACAGCCCTGATGCAGCTGTCCAGTGTTGCCTCTGTATTTGGTTTTCGACTCAGCAGCGCGTTGAGGTACCGCCATTTCTGATCCTGCATGAGCTTGAGAATGTGCTTGCCATGGTGGAAAGGGCCGATTGAGACTAGAGATGGGAAGTATTTTTCTTCATTGGTTTTGTAGAGCTCTTCGGGAACTCTACTTACACAATGTGAGAGAGAAATGTTTTCCATTTCCTCTTTGATTGAGGATAGCAGAACATCCTCAGTCACAATATCAAGTGACACATGCTTTGGGCTGTCTTCCTCTATCTCCATCTCATGAGAGATAGAGATCAGAGAAGAAATCAATGGAAATTTTCAAAAATTGAAAAGAACATGTAAGTATGTTTGAATGAATGAGATGCATGAACTTGCATGTGTTGTTATAAAGGCAGAAGTAATGTATGAGAATCAAAGGTTGCTTGAAGAAGATGATAACTACAAAGTTAAATAAAGGATTTGCTTCAATGATAATTAAGGAATTTAATGACAAGAGTTGAACATGCAAAGCTTTAATGTATATATACTAGTTTAACAGGGGTATATATTCTCATGCCATTTTTATGCATGCTTCACTAAAGGGAGATACTACTTTCTATATTCAACCTAGCTATTTACTGCAATGGAATTATTATGTTGCTTCTAGACATGGGAAACAAACCTTTAAACTAAATGATTGGCATCAAAGTTAATATTGCTCTTATTGTACTCGAACCATGACAAATTGATCAGATAAATGCTTTATCACTGCATTCCGAAATTGGAGATGAGCCCTTAAACCATCTCCAGCAATGCCCTGCATATGGCTTGGATCTTGGCGAAAATGGTCTCCATATATAGTGTCTTCTATCTGCATCTCCATCTCCATCTCCATCTCCATATCTTGCAAAAAATTTGAACAATGCAATTGCATTTTTGGTGTTGCACTATTCAACTGTCGCCATTTGCTTTTTCTTTTCCTTATCTTTTCTATTCTTCATTATTTTAAAATTATGTAATTTTTATAAGTTTAGAATTTGGATACAAAATTATAAAACAAGCATCATATTTATTTAAGGCAAACACTCAAATGAGAAGGTCTCATCATTTTTATTGTAAGATAGATTTAATTTATTAAAATGATGTATTTAATTCATTGAAATAGTATTTTTCTTTATTGCCAACGGTGTATTTTTTTTTGTTACAAATAATATAATTCATTTAAAATAAAAAAATAATGTATTAAAATATAAAATAATATATTTAACTTAATAAAATAATGTATTAAGATCTATCTCACAATAAAAAACATGAAACAATGATGAGACTATCTCTCATAAGACCAACCTTTATTTAAACTTAAACTAAATATATTACAAATATTTTAAGGGTAATTCTAAATGCAGCTACGTTTTTGCTAAATGCAGCCACTTTAAAATGTAATAATTTAAATTATAATATAATTTTACAAAGTTACCCTTGTAGCCCCATTTAAAGTTTAACTTGAAACTTAAACCTAGAGCCCCATCTTCATTTGCAGCCTCATCTTCATTTTCTGGAAAAAAAAATAAACACGTCAAAACCATTTTGTAGCCCGAAGTCGTAGCCCGGTGTCGCTGCCATATCCATTCAAGCACTGCAAACATATCATCACCTCACAAGTCACAACACACATCTATCAATTCAACAAACACGTCCAAACCACAATATTATGACTAAAACAATGTTGCTTTCTCATAATTCACAAACAAACTTACATCCTGAAATGCCTTGGAATGAACACTGCAAGCATCAGATCCACCATGCGCCGGTGCAGCTGCATTTTCCGAGCCAACAGATTCATGCCTAATGGTGCGAGGTCCTGCAACAGCGTCCATAGCCCTCTGTGCAACAGAGATTCCGGTACCAATTGCCATTCCTAACCAACATTCAACACTTCAGCAGAGTCGTCGTCTAGATCATAAAACTAATACACAAACCTACATTGTACACACCTTCAACTACGGCTCCACCAAGGGAACCACCTTGAACTGGAGTTGGAGGTGGAGCGCGAGGAGCTACAACTGCAATCAATACAGTAAAAATTATTGAACTCATTAGCAATACTGTAAAAAAAAATAAAAAAATGTAGCACTGTTGAGAAGGACGTCGCCGCAACTTCTACTGAACTCGAACCTAGCTCGCAGAAGCCCAAACTACAATCAGAAAAAGATCGAGTTATCACTCCTAGATTGCAGGATTTCAATGCTTGGTACTTGGATATAATTGCGAACGCGGAATTAGCTGATTATGGCCCTGTTCGTGGCACCATGGTCATTCATCCTTCCTTTCTCACCTTTTATTTACTTGGTAGAAACCGAAAGTAGTAAACACTCAATCACACAAACAGAAAAAGCACAAGCCAAGCCAAATCCAATCATTCAAGTATATAATCCAAAAAAAAAAAAAAAAACAAGAAAGGCATTAAGAAGGAGGGGGATCAACATAAGCATTTATTTTGAATATTTACTTACAAAATCAAGTCTCGTTATTATTTTTATTTCCAGAAAATAAAGATGGGACTGCAAATGAAGATGGGGCTGCAAGTTTAAGTTAATTTTTATTATTTCAATTTAAACTTAAATGGGGCTCCAAGGATAATATTGTAAAATTATATTATAATTTAAATTCTTATTTTTAGAGTGGCTGTATTTAGAAAAAACGTGGGTGCATTTAGAATCACCCATATTTTAATTCAAGATTGCTTCACCCCATTTCCTTTTTTGTCTTTTATTTTTTGTTATTTATTATATGCTTTAATAGGTTTTATTTTAGCCTTTTATATTTTAATTTATTTAGGAATCATTATTTCTTCTTTTCTTTTATATAACGAACTTATATAAATATAATCTTGTCTACTAAAATATATATATAGGGGCTGATCTGGTGAGAATAGCCCTTGTCATGAGAAATGAGAATAAATCTCGTCCATAGATTTGATAACATCAACGATCCAGATTACATAAGAGCTTCAACAAAAAAGGCGGCATAATATCCTCATTTTACTTCATTAAAGGGCAATATAGTCATTACGAACGCACTGGGCGCAAAAGTTGTGTTTTGTTCATTTTATGTATTATCTACTTCATTTTATCTTAGTTATACTTCATTTTATCTCAATTGTGATTCAATATAAAATAAATTCGATGTGAATTTTGATGTTACACGTGATATGCATTTTATCTTAGCAGTTCTTTATTATATCTTAGTTATTCTTCATTTTATCTCAATTGTGATTCGTTATAAAATAATTTCAATGCGAATTTTGATGTTACACGTGACATGCATTTTATCTTAGCAGTACTTCATTATATCTTAGTTATTCTTCATTTTATCTCAATTGTTGTTCATTATAAAATAAATTCAATGTAATTGTACATCGTTATTAGTTCATCATTTTATCTTAGTAGTTCTTCATTTTATCTTAGCAGTTCTTCATTTTATCTTAGTTATTCTTCATTTTAGCTGAAGAACGCAAAAAGAAGCAACCAAACCGAGATGAACCAGCGAGCAGGCAGCAAAACCACATCTGCACCAACCAACCACAGCAAGCAGCAGCAAGAAACACAGACCACACACACCAAAACTGTGCATAACAGCAACAAGGATGAAAAACCAACAGCAGCAAACTACAAAACAACACCCAAAGCAATTTGCAGCAACATAAATAAGGAGAGGTTGCAACAAGTAACCCTAAACAATCACAACTCCAAGTATTCAATTCCAAAAACAACTATTCGTAAATTTTATTTTATTTTTTGAAAAAAAAAATGAAAAGCAATGAGCAATTCCCTCTCCACCACAACTCTCAAACTTCAAACCCCCGCCGGCACCGGCGCTAAAAAGCCCAAGCACCACCAACTTACTGTGGATCAACACCACCAATCTTTACTCCTCGAGATACCCAACCACATCAGCCATCTATGCCTCTCGCTCGTCCCCCTTTCAAACTCTACTCCATCTGCCGTTCTTGGCGTCGTCTCCTCTACTCCTCATCTTTCTCTCCTTTTCTCTCTCTATACGCTCTCATATGGTGGTTGTCGACGCAGCTCGGTGCCGACTGTTTCTCCTCAATCTCCAAGTCCCAATCGCAAAACTAGGGCACACATAATGATATCTAAAATATATAGATATTTAAATTATGTTAAATTACAATAATATCCTTAAATATGTTACAATGAAGTTCGCGGAGGATAAAATGAAAACGGAAATTATTAAAGCATGACCGCAGATCTTGTGCAATCAATGGCTGAGATTTATTCTCATTTCTTACATTAACAACTATTCTCATATGATCTAACATCTATATATATATATATATATATATATATATATATAAGCTAGATCATATGAGAATAGAATCAATAGATGTTAATGTAAGAAATAAAAATAAATCTCAACCATTAATTGCACAAGATCTGCAGTCATGCTTTAATAATTTTCGTTTTCATTTTATCATCCGCGTACTTCATTGTTACATATTTAAGGGTATCATTGTCATTTAACTTGTTTTAATTATGGTATCTCCCTCAAATAAACAATTTTCTTCTTTTGGTTTCCTTCTTTCACGCGATTTGGATCTGTAATTCCTTTTTTTTCGATTTTCCATGAGATTTTGATTGCCTTGTTGAAGAAGTTTTGATATTTCTCAAATATATATCAATTCGTCTTCGTATTCGTTTTCATTTTTAGTAACATGTTTATTTTATTTGTTCTCAGGTTCATTTATACCAGAATGTGCTGATACGATGAAGCCTTACAAATGGAGAAATTTAGAGTATTTGATGAATTTTATAAACCATTTAGATGACTCAATTGCTAACTATAACAATTCATCAATGAAAAAGAATATATTTGAAGATGATTATGTTGCATTAGTTTCTCAAACTATCAAAGTGTTATTTCCATATGTGGTCAAAACTGAAGGGAGCTACAGTCAGGTAATTCCAAGGAAAGAGAAAGCTGTTAAATTGTTAATTAAATCTATTAAAATGTGTGCGAAACCTAAGTGAAGATTAAAAAAAGAATCTCACATCATAATGTATAATATAATATCTAAAATGAATATCTCAGTAGATATAATGAATCATACAAGCGATACAATGATCGTTAGATGAAGTATAACTTCAAATAACAAAAGTTGTTTTTAAATTTAATGAAGTATATTGGAGATAAAATGAAGTATATAGTAGATAATATGAACACAACTGAAGTTCGTTCATTGCTCATAAAGACTATGCTGCCCTTTAATGAAGTAAAAAGATGATAAAATGCCGCATTTTTTGTTGAAGCTTTTATGTAATCTGGATCGTTGATGTTGTCAAATCTATGGACTATATTTATTCTCATTTCTTACGTTAAGAGCTATTCTCACCGGATCAGCCCCCTATATATATATATATATATATATATATATAGGATTCAGTTCCCATAATAAAATTCCTTAGATTAAAAATAAGAATAAATTTTATCCATTAGATCTGTTTGATTAATTAATAGTTATTTAATTATTTTTATTAATTTGTCAAAATAATGATTATTTAATAAAATCAAGGGCATTTTAGTTAATTTTTAATATGGTAGTTATTCAATTATTTTCGTTATTATTTATTGTCCAATATATTATGTTTTATTGCTTGGTAGACTATGAATTATTACTTGATATACTATATTTTATAGCTTGATAAAAATCTGCATTTTTTCCTCTGTATTATTCTCTCTCCCTATTATTCTCTCCTCTAAAATTATCACTACAACAAATTATAATATAGACTACGCGATATAGACAACGCAAATTTTCTATCGCTTTGTCTATATCGTAAGAGAATACGCGGAAGTAGAGTTGTGTAGTCTAGTTTTCGCACGCTAATAGACAACGCGATGATTCGCGTCGTCTATATGGAAAGACGATGCGGAAATTACGCGTCGTCTATTTCAATATAGACGACGCGAATCATCACGTTGTCTTTGTTTCTTCATTTTTGCTAATAGACAACATGTTTGTTTCGCATCATCTCTGTTCAAATATCATTAAATTGGTAAAGTCACGCCTCCATTGTTGAAAGCCCTACGCCGTCATTGCCGTGCTCAAGAATGTTTCACAAGCAAGGTAAGTGACTGACTTCCATGGAATGTTGATGTTGATGTTGTTGAGGAGAGAAATGGAGAATGGTTGAGTTTATATCAATGTACAGGTTCAAACATATTGTTCAACCTATAGCTCAAACATGCATTGTGGAGGAACAATATAAATATGTGGATTTCGAGGCTTTCTTCACTTACACAATCTGTCGTGAGTGGTGTCATACAACTATACTTGGAAATGAACACAAGTTTTGTGTGAGACAGGTATTTCAATTCCCATAATCTGTCAATGGATTTCTTTAGTTTAAACCAACTCAACAAAGACCATTATGGCCGCAGGAGTTGCAAGAAGTTCTGGAAGAAGCAAAAGATGACATTGTTGGCCTTTGGGCCCTCAGGTTTCTCATTAACAAGGTAACTAACTCATTTTGTCACCAGTCAAGCACGAGCACGAGCAGGGAAGTGTGTTTCTTGTCTGATATATATAGAAGTTGGTGTTGTTGTCACAGAACATATACATACTCACAAACAACTTGATTAAGTCCATGTATGTTTCTTTCCTTGTTGCCTGCATATGCTCTCTACGTTTTGGCTTCAAAGAAGCTCTTGTGTAAGCCTCTCTCTCAATCTCTCTCTGTGCGAGTAAAACAAGTGCCATCTATGATTCATCATACATATATACATACATCCAAAGTTGTGAATGTTTGATGAAAGATGTGTTGCAAGAATGGACAAGCAATGGTGTTTAATAATCTATATGAGAAGGGGGTATTCCTTGTTCTGCCAGATGGAACATTATGTGTGGAGTTTGAGAAGGTGGAGGGTGCGGTGGAGATGCTAAGCAGAGAGATTCTGACGATACAATTGCAAGGCAGAGCCGACAATGGCCCTCAATTCTGCACTTGACAAACTGACTCAGATTCTTGTGGACATATTTCCTATGTTCGCAGTTTGCAATACTTGTCATTTGATTGATTGTACATATTGGTGTCATGATGCTGAGTAGTTTCAGATCAATAGACTATTCTACACTTCACTGGAATCAGTTCCAAAAAGATCTCATTCTTGATCAAAAATCCATTTTCGAAAGATTATAGAAGATGGTAATTTTATTTCCGTATGCCTTGCTATGTTTCTGTCCTAAAAGGACAAAAATAGAGTAGCAATTTTATATTTATGCTAATATGTGGGATCTTGATCTTATATGATGTTTCATTTTTAATTGGAGGATTTTCCTTGAACTGATTAACAACCAGCTGTTTGGAGCTTTATGAACAAAACCAAGTGCCCCCTTCGCTGGCTATTAAACAACCTCCATCGATAGCTCCTTGTAATGAAGAATAACGTACTATTTATTGCAGGGATTGTATTATAATTGTTATTTCCTTATCGTTATTTGTCAAAATGTGGTTTGTTGATTTTTCGGTTGAAGCATTTTAAGATGTTATGATGCCTTATTATCTTTAGGATATTATATGTATGTGCATGTGTATTTTGACATTTATCTCTTCTTATGCTAACTTTGTTTTGTATTTTCTATAGGACCACATATATGCATGATCGGTTTGAGGCAGATGGAAAGAAGACTTATCGTCACATTTGATGTACTTAGATTACTTTGTATTTGTACTTAGTTTTCACACTACATTATTACCAAACATATGTAATTTTGATACTTATTAAAATGTCATTTTATATTGTTATTATTTGTGCATGGGTAATTTAAATTTCATAAATTATTTTATCGTTTTTATAGGATTTACAAAATTAAACAAAAAAATTAAAAAAAAAAGACGACGTGATGGACCGCGTTGTCTATATGTTAATAGACAACGTGGTGCATCGCGTCGTCTATATGTTAATAGAAAACGCGGTGCATCGCGTTGTCTATTAGCATATAGACGATGCGAGGCACCGCGTCGTCTATTAACATATAAACTACGCGGTGCATCACATCGTCTATATTCTAATAGACGACGCGATGCACCGCGTTGTCTATTAGCGTTTCCAAATATACTACATATAAATAGACGACGCGGAAATTTTGAATAGACTACGCGATTTTCGCGTTGTCTATTAGCTTTTTTGTTGTAGTGTATTTTGAAACTTTAAACCATTATAACTCAATCAATTTTAAAAAAAATTCCAAATATTATATATCAAATTAAAGGTAATTTAACGATCGATTGCCTATGTTTGAAAAAGAAAAATGTATCGACCACACAATAAAACTATATTCATCAAACAATAGATTTATCAAGCAATAAAACTTAATGTATCAAGCTACAAAATTTGTTAGATAATTTTAATTTACTAACTAAAAAGTTTTATTTTGTTACTTGATACATTATTTCTTTTTTCTAAATGCATTTTTATTTATTGTTTGATATCCTAATATTTATTGCTTGATATATTTTAATTATATTTTTACTGCTTGATGCATTTTATAGTATTTTTTTATGCACTAATATTTATTGTTTCGTATACTTTAATTTATTGATTCGTAAGTTCTTGTATATTACTTGATACGTCTTTCATTTTAGTTATACTTTATTATTTGATAAGTTATTTTTTATTGCATGATGCATTGTATTGTTGCTTTAGTCACTAATATTTATTGCTTCATATATTTTAATTTATTGATTCGTAAGTTCTTGTATATTACTTGATACATCTTTCATTTTAATTATACTTTATTATTTGATACATTATTTTTTATTGCTTGATGCATTGTATAATATTGTTTGATGCACTAATGTAACGCCCCTCGTAAATATTAAATGTATTTATCGAATTTCTAAAATTTATATTTTGTTATCGAATTTAATTCGAAGTTTCGCGATCAATTTAATTTGGAAGTTTTTATTTTGACATTATTCAATTGCCACCCTTATTTAAAATAGAATAATTAATTATTAATTAATATAATTGACATCGATATTTATTTAATGACCCGACATCTTCGTATCGGGATAATATCGATCGATAAATATTTGCGGGTAGACGAAATATTATGGTCTCTCGTGCAATGACGCGAAGAGATGTGGAGTTGATGTGAGGTGATGTTAAAGTGACCGATGTGACAAGCGAATGACAACCACTTTAACTTTTTTACTTTCGGTAATTTCGAATTTACCCTCACCTCCCTTCTATAAATATAACCTCTCCCCTCACTCAATCATTTTCACTCTCTCCCCCTAAGGATTCTCAAAGAAGATTCAGGCGACCAACTCCGGCGAGCTCCAACGAAACTCTAGCAAGGAGTTTTTAAGGTAAAACTATACCTTTTTGGAATCCTCTCTTCGTTTCCTTCCCACTTCCAACCTTAGTTTCTCTATTCCTTGAATTTTTGAAGTGGAAATCGAGAGATCAAGTGTGGATCGAGCTTCCAAGGACCTATACGCGTCAAAAAGGCATAAACTGAACCTCTCTCTAGCTATTTTGCATATCTTTTCTCTGTGGGTTTGACATTCGAGTTATTAATTTATTTGACCACTATATTTTCAATTAATCTGGTAGAAATACCCGTGATCAAATTAGCGCCGCTGCCGGGGAATAGATAGATTTAGCACCTGTTACTAATTCAGTTGAGGATTTTTAAATTGAGTTATATTATATATTTTATTTTTGCTTTTGTTTTTGTTATGTAGTTAAAAAAGAGAGTGAAGTCTCGGTTTTGATTGACGCATCCTGGCATCGATCGACACCAAGAGGCCGATGTGATGCATTACGACCCAAGGAGAGGGTCGCGAGAATGCTTCACATCGACCGATGCGGACATATATCGGTTGACGTAAAGTGCCAGCAGCTGAAAATTCCCGTCGTGCAATTTATGAAAACTCCTAAGGATAAAAAAGTCAACGTCTGAGGTTGACCACCAGGTACGTGTTTCAAATTTGTATCTAATTCTCAATCTTTTTCCACTCTTTGAGTAAAATAAGTTTGGGGGATATGAGGACATGAATTTGAAATTTTTCTCCCGGTTATTTAATTTTGCTTTTCATGTTTGAATTTTCGCATGCGTAGTAGCTTTTAGTTAAATTTCTGCCTAGACAAAAGATTTTTCAAACTGTTTGAGTGGAATTTTTGAACATTGTCTCTTCTGAATGCGATTTCTGATTGATGATTGATCTTTAGATAGTTTGAATTGATTGAGATTGTGATTGAAGTAGCCTATGAATGTAGAATGCCACATGAAGGGTTAGATTTTGAAACTTGCACTTACATGATGAATTGAGTTTTGATTTGATGTTTATGATGGAAGAACAAAATTGCACCCTAATTGAGCTTTATATTTCGTTTGATGTGACTGTTTCTTTTTCGAGACTGCATAGAGTGCACAAGTCTAGAAAATGACTTTAGGCCGTCTTTGTTAGCTAATTTATCCCAAACGATGTCCCTTATGATAATTTATCCCTAGAATAACCCCTTTGAGCCTGTTAACTTTTCTTTCTTGGTCTATGAGTTAATAAAAAATTATGGTTTTATCTTGTCTATGAGAGAGTGCCATAAATGAGGCGAATTGTATTGTCTATGAGATTTGGGTGAAATAAGGGTGATTGTTGTGAGTGGATGAGAAATTTTTAGAATGGGTGAGCAAAGAAATTTGAGCTCTAGAAAAAAAAATTGAGAAGAATCCTTATAAGCTCATTAATTAAAGAAAAATCTAATAGCATAAAAGGATTGGAAAGAACTGCTACGGTGTGAATTGCAAGATCTTAGGAGAAGAGTGAATGAAGTTAGATGGTGATATGGATTGGTTGAGGTGCACAACTCAATTTAATTTAGAGGTCAAATTCACCGAAAATTCGTACCGAAAGTAGTGGATGCTCAAGGAAATAGTCACATATTTTTTCACACTTGAAATTTGAGCTAATGGAGTATGGAAATCGAAAGATATTTGAATTAGATTTCTAATGCAATTGGAATCGGGTCAATTGGAGTTCGAGAGTAAAAGTTATGGTCAAAACCGTGAGGACGCGCAGAATCGATCGACTCAGCTGAAACCAGTTGACATGGAATTCGGGTCGACCGACGTAGATGATTTTGGCGAGTTTCTGGAAATATATTAATTTAATTGGTTCTTGCATGTCATCCATAATAAGATTTCTGCACTAGGATCTGTGTTTTGCTTATTTGACTTAATTCCTATTTTATTTCATCTGCCTAGTTTACTAATTAAAATCTTAGTTCTAAATTACTCAAACAAGTAGTCTGAAATTGTGCTTTAGTATATGTGACTATTTCACACATCTTTTCCCTGTGGGTTCGACATTCCTGGATTATAAATTTATTTGGCCACTATCCTATAATTAATCTGTTAAAAATAGCAGCGATCACTCTTACAAAATATGTACTAAGTTTTTCCAATCACATGTAAATGAAGCTTTCCAAACCCATACACAAAACCATCTGCAAAATATATCCACAAAATATGGACCTATTTTTTCTAAATCATCTATTTCAAACACATATATAGAGTCATCTACAAAATAAGTTAAAATAGGTCCTGGTTATAGTAAAAATTATGTTTCACTATGCTTCACTCTCTTCATTGGGAAGCATAACTCCCCGCCCCCTTGAAATAAATGTATCTTTTCCACGTATTCCAACTTCACCCTTTTTGGAATTAATTTTTCTCACCCTTTCCATATTGCCCATCTGCACCACAAAAATTACAAACTAATAATCAAAATTTCTAATTATCATATTTTCAACAAACTAAATCTGTAATTTTGTTACCCTCATGTAAATATTTCCACTTCCTTCGAATCCCATAACACCCAATCCTGTTCTTACCTATGAATTATAACAAAGAGAACATTAATCCATAAATAATATTTGACAAATTAAGAAACGAAGCAACCAAACAATTCCATTTGCTTATTCACCACAACTCTTTCTCTATTTGTTTGATTAATTGAAACATTAGATGATTTTGATCTTCCTCTTCCTTTTGGAGCCTGAATTATTAGTTAAATTTGTTAAAAATATAAATAATATAATAAGATTCACTTTATGAAAAAAATAGATTGAGTTTCATTTACTTACATTTTTTTTATTCTTGTCTCTCGATGGATATATTTTCTGCTAATGGATTTGTTCTCCCTCTTCCTCTTCCTCTCCCTCTCCCTCCTCTTATTTGAGACTATTACAAGTACAAAATGTGTAAAATATGAATGCACTAATTCATATCCAAGTAATAAGATTAAATTTCAAATAACTTTATGTAAAAAAGAAAAGTTCGAAATGACATACATGTTCTTCTTGTCTCTCAGCAAGTGGATTTTTGCAAGTTCTTTTGCTGTGTCCAGCTTTCTTGCATCTTCGACATATTTTTATCAATCCATATTGCTTGCGTTTGGTCCAATTCCCTTCTTCTTTCTCTTCTGGAGCTCGTCTTCCTTTCACCCTAGGTCTTTTGGGCATCTTTCTAACATGGGGTGGCTTGATAGGGACACCATCCGTTAGTGGCCATATATTTGGACCATTTGTGCTTGGAAGACCATATTTATAAGCTTCACGGTATTTATGTATGTTATAGCAATCTGCAACATAATTCGTTGGATCTACTTTTAAGAAAATTAAGTGCAGAACATACATGAATGCATAGAATCCTAGTTAAGTCCCATGACCTGCATGCACATGTCCTCATTCCAACATTGACCACAAACTGTTCATCACAAATCGCAACCTAAAAAACACTTGGTGAAGTTGGGATAAAAGTATGTAGGAACTGAGTCTACAATAGGCGACATGAATCGCCATTTATTAAAACTCCGGATTCGTTTTATGGATATCAAAATAAATA
>JAPKLW010002011.1:93261-109185 GCA_026898455.1 Plectranthus barbatus
TTCCTAATATACCAATCATAATGCTTTTATGTATACAATTCCAACAAAGTACACAACCGGCTTCCATACTTATTTTGTTCAAGCTTTGCTTTGATATTGGAGCATAACTTATATGTCATACCACTAATGGAAGCGAGCTTCGAATAATGCCTCTTCATTAACTCACGCTTAATTTCCTGAAGCATATCAATTATGTACTTCCCCCTTGCTGTTAGAATATAACCATTAAAAGTTTCACTAACATTGTTATCCTCCATGTCACATTTTGGTTGTGTGGATATAAATGCCTTACAAAACCTGTGTACATCCCTCTCATTGAAGTCCAAATATGCGGCTTCATCCACTGCTTTCAGATCTTCCAAAGCTTGTTTGTGAGCTTCAACATTTGTACTTCGTGTTGCCCTCTGTAATATGTTCTTTAGTGCAAGACCTTTGAACCTCTACTTCCAATTACAATACACATGTCGTGCACAATTTCTATGCTCAGCATATGGAGCTAACTCACTGACCGCATTCATAAGGCCCTACAAATAATCAAATTTCTTTATGAATATATTGACTAGGAAAAAAAGAAGTTAAGTTACCTTTTGTTGATCAGAAATGAAAGTAAACCACAATCCATCAGTTATGCCTAATTCCTCAAGTAAGATGGTCAAAGACCATGTCCAACAACTTTGGTTCTCGACCTCCACTACTGCCCATGATATTGGATAAATTTGATTATTGCCATCTTTACCAATTGCACACAATAATACTTCTCCAAATATTGTTTTTCTCCCAATATTGTTTTCAAGAAACATCCATCAAGTCCAATAATTGATCGGCAACCCTTCAAGAAACCCTTTTTCAAAGCACTAAAATCAATATAAACAGCCTTGAAAATAGAATCATTATCCAATAATAGCTCAAACCGGCTCTTTTTGTCAACTCTGCTATATAACTTCGAAGTCCTAAATAATGATCTCCAAGTGAACCTCTAAGCTTATTTAAAGTTATCCATTTAGCTCTATACAATTTCCAGTGAGAAACATGACATGCATATCTCTTCATCATCTCAGCCTGTAAATCTATTACCTTGATATCTGGCCTTATCCGAAAAGTATCTAAAAACTCTCTTGCAATCCATTTGACTGTGGCATTTTTGTTGTACATATCTCTAGGACATGTGTGATTTAAAAAAACTCCAATCTTCTTCACTACACTTCCATAGACCCTCCAATTGCATTGATTTGTACATCGAGCTTCACATTAACTTTTATTGCACCTAATGAAACAGATAGGATAACCATGCTCAAGTGAAATAGATTGAAGTGCATGTTTACACTGGTATGGATCCTCAAATCTCATGCCCACTTCCAATTTAAGTTACTTATAATCACATTTGGTATTATAAATCACCTTCTTTTGCTTTGGTTGAACATCTTCCACATTCAAATCATTCTCACTATCCTATTCAGAATTTATATCACAATCAGAATTTTCATACTCCGAAACAATTAAACCTCCAACACCACTAGCCTCATTTTGTGCATCTAAGTTACCTATTTTTGTTGTATCAGAGATCTTGGGGGTGCCTTCATGTATGAATGCATTTCTAGCTTCATCTGAATTTTTCTTCATATTTTGTCTAACTTCTATAAACTCTTCATCATCAGAAGCCAACTCAATATCAAGCAATCCATCATCACTATTTTCATCAGATGACTCAAAAATATCATTATAGTCATCACCCTCTATACTTGAGTCATCACTGAATTTGGAATCTCCATGAGATGGAGTAGAAACATGAAAATTATATTCTTCTTGCCTCATAACATTTCCATCATCCATTTGCGTTATTGTTTTTTCTCCATCATCCATTTTTCTCTACAGACAACAAAACATTAATCAACAAATTAGTAGCAAATTCATATTCCAATTTCAATTATTTTTTCTATAAATCAGTCTCAAATATCATAATTTGATATAGCCAACAATTTACTCAAAATCTCAGTATTATTTGATTTTTAAACATAGAAAGATAAAACCGCACAGTAAATCAATGAACCTCATTATAAACTACACCTAACACGTGAATAGAGACAAAAACTAACTTGTGAAGTATTAAATAAAGAAGAGGACCTATATGTTCGCCATACTCACAACATTAATGTACTTCTTTTGGGACAAAGTTGTTCTCGAACAAAACAAGAAATAAAATACACTATTTCAGCGCGTATACCTCCTTGCAAGAAATCAACACCACCGTTTTTCCCTCCTTGCTTGAAATCGGCCGCAGATTCACTCGCTCAAATCAGCACATAGTTTACTCCCTTGCGTTCTTGAGATTATGGGAGAATGGGAGGCGTAAAATTGAGATTAGGGGAGATGGGTAGGGTTTTTACATTTTTTGGGAAGAAGATCTGAGATTTTACTTTTATTTGTTAAACATATTTCTTGTTTTAGATTTTAAGTAAATTAAAAAAATGTAGAAATGAAATAGAAAATATCATTTTAATTTTATATTTTTTAAAAAAGTGTGTTGTAATTGCAAATTTTTTTAAAAAGTTGTTATTATTGCCAAAATTTACAAACTTGTTATAATTGCAAAGTTTGTGAATAGTTTTTTTTTATTATTTGCAATTAATCCTTTTTTTTATTAATACATTCGTTTACTATAAGTAAAGTGTTTCACCACTACATCCTATATCTTGAGCGGGACATATTTTTGTTTATAATTTTACAAATTTGTGAATCTAAATAGCTCAAAAAATATGATTTATTTAATTATTTACATAAAACTTATTTAAAAAATTCCATCTAATTATAAAATAAATTAGTAGTATAAAATAGTTCATATTTATTTTTTTAAAAAAATTAATAATTTAATTATATTAAAAGATTTTGAATTCTTAGAAAGGATGAACTTGCACGTGGGTACCCACCCCCAATAGATTCAGCCCATTTAACTCGTAATCCATTTAGCTTGATATCTTTTCGATTAAGATTTTTAACGTTTGTTAGTTCAAGTTATTCGGACCGACAGTTAAGTCTTGGGATGGACTATCCTTGAAATAACATAGAATTTTCCTATGGTTTGATCAAGTTGACACTTGACTGGAGCGGAGCCACTGTCAATAGCTTAAACTTGTATAGATTTCAGTAGGATTAAGGCATTCAAAAATTGCTATTTGTCATCCTATAGTTGGAAAATCCAACCCTAATTTTGTAATACAATATATTTTGTTTGCTTTGAGGTCATTATCATTTTTTGGGTCCTAACAAAATGGTAAGAGATCGAAAAGGGGGAAATTTCCCCCATTTGATATTCAAACGTTTGTCTACTATCAGAATGGGAAATTCTGTGTGGCTTATGCTATTAGAATAAGTCAATGGAGAGCAGTTTATTCTTTATTATGTTATGTGTCTTGTTCTGTTGAAACACTTGCCTCTGTAGCCCAGAAATGTGCTGGATTTGTCGTGATTTCTTCGGATTTTGCTTGGGATAATACTATGTATAGCTATTGATTAATATGTAAAGAAAAAAAAAATTGGCGGAGTTCAATATATTATCAGTCGTGATCATGAGTCTAGATTATTGGCTGGCTGGCTGATTTTACATTATAGAATGTGTTAAACTCTTGATAACAAGAACATTGAAATTTCTGTTTTTCTTGTAAGTCTCTCTATTCAACAGGATAAATTGCATTCCTAGTTACTGATATGCCTGTCATAGGATTATTAACACGTGGATTCTTGAAATGAGGGGAATATAGAGAGGCATATTTGAGAGGTTTGAAAGCTTGAAAATTTAGATAGACTGGTACCAAGATGTTGAGCAGTATTTTTCAAACTGAGAGATTTCATAGCTGTGAGGCTGTAGATGATCATAGCTTGGAGAACTTAATGAAGCATAGCAGCTTCTGTGGAGGCGAAGATATGGTCCATATGGATATGGATATGGATTTGTTTGGCAGTGGGAATAGTTTTTCTGCTCATAGGAGTCGAGTCAATCAGCAACTACATCAATTTTCTGAATTTGGGAGCACAGATCATTTGTTTCTTGATACTCCATCACAGAGTTATTTGTGTGGTGATGAGTCAAGAAAAGTTGCTTCTGTCAACTCCCAAAAAGAATCAGACTCGACCAAACTGGAGATGGTGGGATCATTTCAGATTCTGAAGAAGTATGCCAGCAGAAGCAGAAAATTAAATGGCGAAAATGCGAATTTCACAAGCTATGATAGAGAAAGCCAAATGTGTTGCGGCTTGTCAGTTGAAAGTATCATTTATCTTGGTGCTGAGAAGTTCATCAAATCTTCTTCCAAAATTAGTGATGAACTGTCTGTGCTTAGCCATCCATATGCAAGTTCAATTTTGTGCCACTCCAAAGAAGGCTCTGAAGGAGCTCAGCTTGTGCAGAGTCTTCTTTCCTGTGCTGAGAAAGTAGATAAGAAGAAGTATGAGGAGGCATACGAGCTTCTTCTGGAATGTGAGAGAATGAGTTCTGCTGAAGGTAGTCCGGTTCAGAGATTGGTTAGCTACTTCACTGAAGCTTTGTATGAGAAGATTGATCGAGAAATGGGAAGAGTCACACCAAAGGGCTTGGGGAAGAAGGTTGAGGATCCTCTACTGGCCGTGAATAGCCCGGATGAAACTAAAATGGCGTTTCACTTAGAGCTACCTATCTCCCAGATCACTAAATTTGCAGGGATTCAAGCTGTAATGGATAACATAGGTGAAGCAAGCAAGGTTCACTTCATTGACTTCGAGATCAGGAAAGGAATACATTGCACAATTTTGATGCAAGCTCTAGCTGATAGATGTGGACATCCTCCTATTCAGCATCTCAAGGTTACTGCTGTGGGGTCGACATCGTCAGAAGCAAGTATTAAGGCAACAGGAAGGCAGCTGATGAGTTTTGCTCAGTCGTTGGGCTTGCCTTTCTCTTTTCATGTAGTCATGGTGGAAGATATATTTAAACTCAATGAAAACCACTTTGAGCTGGATGCTGAAGAAGTTATTGCTGTCTACGCAGAATACACTTTCACTCACATGATTGGGCAGCCAAATCGACTAGAACATGTAATGAAAGTGATGAAAGCTATGAATTTTTGTGTGATGGTGGTTGCTGAAGTCGAGACAAATTGCAATTCTCCAGTTTTCGTTGACAGATTTGTGGAAGCTCTCTTTTTCTATGGTGCTTATTTCGAGTCCATGGCAGAATGTGTGAAGAATGAGAAGCAGAGATGCATTGCTGAAGCCACATGCTTCGGTTCATCAATAAGGAACGTTGTTGCCACTGAGGGGAATGAAAGGAAGATTCGGCATGTTAGGATTGATGTCTGGAGGTCTTTCTTTACGCGTTTTGGGTTCGAGGAGACAGCATTGAGTATGTCCTCCGTGTATCAGGCAAACCTCGTGGTTAAGAACTTCGCTTCTGGAAGCTCCTTCACCCTGAATACTGATGGTAAAAGCTTAATTATTGGCTGGAAGGGAACACCAGTAAGTTCTCTCTCTGCTTGGAAGCTTAATGTCCCTAGTATCTCTGATAGTCCTAGTTTATGTTCTTAGTGTGATGGTACAACTTTGGCAGCAGCTTTATATTCCATTTTTTTAAATTTCCAGTTATGTGTAAATTTATCTGTATCAATCTCAAAATTTCCTTCATTGTATCAAATTCATTCAAGCTCCAGCAAATAATGTAAACAATGATCCCCACGAAACTCCATGCAGATAACTCTTGTAAAGGAGTTGATGAATTGCTCAGCAATAGAACAGCCTAGACACTTTGGTCATATCACTGATTCATTTCAACTGCATTGCTTTTGTCGTCGTCACATTCCATGCCTTGTTTTTTTCAATTGCCTGTCTTCATCTGCATGATAAACTTTTAACATTACTTTGGATTCTACAAATACATATATTTGATAGTAGAAGTTATTTTATTACTACAGTAGTTCCAAATAGAGTTTCTAACTGCTGTAGTGAGCCATTTACTCAGCCAATGGAATATGAGAAATCATCAGTAAGTGAAAATGAGCTTGAGCTTTCCATGTCTCAACAGCAAATTTATGAACATCATTTTGAAGAGTTTAGCCTCTTAGATGATCTCTATCTATACACTCAGTCTCCTCCCTTTCAATCATGTGCGGACGAGATATGGAGGATTATCGGTGTCAGGTTGCAGGATACAGAGCAGATTGAACCCAAGAAGAGTCAACCACATGTGTCTCCTTCTGAGTCTTTGGAGCTTCTGATGAAATACAGTAGGGGTCTGGCTTTGTCTACTGAGATGATCATCAAACTGGCTGCAGGGAAGTTCATCCAGTCACTTTCCGAGTGCAGCAATGAACTCTCCATGCTTAATCATCCATGTCAAAGTTCAACATTAACCCTCTGTGAAGAGGACTCTAAACTAGTTGAACTTGTCCAAAATATTCTATCTTGTGCACAGAAAGTAGCTGAGAAGCAGTACGAACACGCAATCAAGATTTTGAAGGAGTGTGGCGAAATGAGTTCTGCTACTGGAACTCCTATTCAGAGATTGGCTTTCTATATCTCTGAAGCACTTTTTGAGAAGATAGATAAAGAAACTGGAAGAAAGATGGAGTCTGAGAAGAAGTCGATGAAACCTATTCAGCCAGCAAAGTTTGTGGATTCCATCCCGGATTATTTCAAACAGTTTCCTGTCACTCAGATCACCAACTTAGTTGGGAGCCAAACCATTTTACATTATATGGAAGAGGCAAGAAAGATTCACGTTGTTGATCTTGAGATCAGGAGTGGAGTGCAATGGATACAGTTGATGCAAGATGCTGCAGCTCGGAGTGAACGTCCCATTCAGCATCTTAAGATCACTGCTGTTGGAACCAAATCAAAGTCAATACTGGAGGAGACAGGGAGGCAGTTGGCAAGCTTTGCTGAGTCTGTGAACATGAAGTTCATTTTCAAAATAGTCATGGTGGAAGATATTTTGAACCTCAATCAAGATCTCTTTGACAGGGATGCTGATGAATCAATTGTTGTGTATGCAGCCTACACTCTTATGACAATGATTGGAAGGGATGGCCGACTTGACCATCTGATGGGAGTTGTCAGAAATCTGAGTCCTTGTGTTGTTATCGTCACTGAAATGGAAGCAAATTGCAACTCTCCACAGTATGTAGAGCGCTTTGTTGAGACTTTGTTAATATTTGGTGCATTGTTCGACTCCATAGCAGATTGTTTGAAGGATCAAGATACAAGTCGAATGGATATTGAATCCACATTGTTTAGATCATCCATAAGTAATATATTGGCAGCTGAAGGAGACAAAAGGGTGATGAGGCACCTCCCTATTAATGGATGGAGGGCTCTTCTTACTGGTCTTGGGTTGCTCGAGATCGAACCAAGCTTGTCATCTCTGAATCAAGCAAATTTGCTGCTTCGAAATTTGTCCAACAGGGGCTCTTTCACATTATGCAGGAACAATAAATGCTTAACCGTTGGTTGGAAGGGAACGATACTAACTTCACTATCTGCTTGGAAAGTTCAGAAACATTGAGATTCATCTACTTTTCAATATATTCCATCCACCCGGTATACGCCTTTGTTAATTATTTCTCTATTGCAAAAATGTCTCACTCTTTTGTTTATTCTTAATGTTTTTGTGAGCATATGAATTGTCCTGTGGCCTTTTTTGTTAAGCACAAAAATGACTATTTATGTAGTCTTTTTTTTAGTTATTTTGGTGAGCATTGCCTCAGAAACGAAATGCCTTCATACTGTGAATAAATTAGTGAAAAGTGCTGCTATACCAGAAAATGGATTCCATATATCAAGATAATGTCAAGCTGTAGAATCATCTTGGTTTATCTTAAACAACCA
Source organism: Plectranthus barbatus (assembly GCA_026898455.1). NCBI lineage: Eukaryota > Viridiplantae > Streptophyta > Magnoliopsida > Lamiales > Lamiaceae > Plectranthus > Plectranthus barbatus. Next base: position 101,110 of record JAPKLW010002011.1, read on the forward strand.
CTACTACTTAAAAAATGAAAAAGCAATTTAGCATATGCTGCAATGGTTGCAAATGCGAGCTTACCGGGGCTGGCTTCACGGTGCTAAATTCTAATAAGCATAAGGCCCGGATTAAAAACCATTCTAAAGCAAGAAAACAGGTTTTGCTAATTAATAGATCATCGGCAGAGTAGTAGCTGTCTATTTTACTGTTATGGTGAAATTTCATGTGGTTTATCTTAGGAAGTTTGAGGGCCACTTAGGTTACATCACTCACTCATTCTGACTGCATTGTTTTAATCAGACTATTTGTCTCTGTCTTCATCATGTTGCCTGTCTTAATTTGGAATGTTTCAAGCGTCACAATACCGGCTTATGTAGTATCTGCTACATCTCTCTGTCATAATCAATCCATGCCTTGGTGGTCACTTTACATGGTTACAATAATTCAATATGATAGTAAAATATGATGAATCCGCCTTTTATCTTGTTTAGCTTTACAAAAGCCAAAAGTTTCCTCCTCCTTGTGATGGAATTGACCGGCTAATCAACAATAAGGATTGTATTGGTCAACAACGGATGTTGCAGGAATATTACAAGATTTTGTCATATTATGGATAGTAAAGTAAGTAATACTTAAAGAGTATTTTGAGTTTGAATCATAAGTTCATTCAATATTGTCTATATTTTTTAAAGTTATTATCAGATGAATAAGATGTTTCATGCTGAGAATTCTGATATTGCCGGAGTTCCTGACGACTCTGCTGTGTCAAAGATTACTCAGGTGGTGGAAAGAAAGCACTCATCAGAAAAAGCAGATCCTTACAGAGTTGATGGACAGGTTGCACGATATGGGCAAGGACGTGCAATATCTCAGCATCATATCTACCACCAGCAATGTATTAAAGAGTTCGTAGATGATTATCAATCATGTGAAGATGACATAAGGGAGATGATTGATATTGAGGGCAAGACGGTGGACCCTATTAAACTGAGGAAGATACAGCATAATGTGTTCCCTAGTGACTCTTTTGAGGCTCTGAGGAAGTATGAAAGCAGACGCATAAAACTAGGTGGCAAATCATCAAGCACAAGCTATGTGATGCAATCTGCTCCAACCTCATCAACTGAAACAACTATCAGAGTGGCTGCAGAGAAGTTTATCCAGTCCATACCCGAGAAGAGCAACGAGCTTTCCATGCTCAATCATCCGTATCCAAGTTACTTATTAGCCTACTCTGAAGAAAACTCTGAAGGTGTTCAACTTATCCAGAACCTTTTGTCTTGTGCAGAGAAAGTAGGTGATAACCAGTATGAGCGCGCACTCAAGTTCTTGAAGGAGTGTGACAAAAAGAATTTACGTACTGGAACTCCTGTAGAAAGACTGGCTTTTTATTTCTCTCAAGCACTCTTTGAGAAGATTGCTAATGAAACAGGAAGAATTGTACCTAAAGATTTGGAGGAAAAGCATGTAGACCCTGTGGAATCAGTGTTGTTCCCGAATATGAACTTGTGTATTTCATTTCACAGGGAGCATCCTCTCTCCCAGGTAACAAAACTTGTCGGAGTTGAAGCCATTTTAGACCATCTGAAAGTGGCCAGAAAGGTACATGTGATTGACCTTCAGATCAGAAGTGGAGTGCAATGGATAATCTTGATGCAAGCTCTTGCAACACGTACCGAGCATCCTATTCAGCATATTAAGATCACTGCTGTTGGGACCGGATGGAAGTCAATAATGGAGGAGACAGGCAGGCAATTGGCGGGGTTTGCTCAGTCACTGAACCTGGAATTTAGTTTTAAAATAGTCCTAGTTGAGGATTTGTTGGACCTCGAGCACACTCTATTTGATCTGGATGCTCACGAATCTCTTGCCGTCTATGCACCCTACATTCTTTCAACTTTTGTCGGAACGGTCAACCAGCTAGATCATTTGATGAGAGTGATGAAGAATATGAATCCATGTGTTATGATTGTCACTGAGGTTGAGGCCAATTGTAATTCTCCAACTTTTATTGGCCGCTTTGTTGAAAGTCTGTTTTTCTTTGGTGCATTCTTTGACTCCTTGGAGGATTGTTTCAAGAATGACGAGACAAGTAGAATCAAAGCCGAATCAACTTGGTTCGGATCATCCATAAGAAACATCTTGGCTGCTGATGGAGGCCAAAGGAAGTTCAGACATGTGAGTATAAATGTGTGGAGAGCATTTTTTACTCGGCTTGGGTTGGTAGAGATAGAACTGAGCGTGTCATCTCTGGATCAAGCATGTATCGGACTTCAGAGTTTGCCCCATGGAAGCTCATGTACATTATACAGGGATGGTAAGTGCTTAACTCTTGGCTGGAAGGGAACTCCACTCAGTTCTCTCTCTGCATGGAAATTCCACTGACATTGATGATAAATGAAACTCGAGTGCATGTTCATCCCTGTAAACTTCTCTTTATTGTTTTCCTGTTCGGATTATTTACTTTCAGCATAAGCATGTTTTTTGAATTCACGTACTGTAATCTCTTTGTGTTATGTTGTATCTTCCTGCTCTTTTACCAGGATATATTTCAACTACACCAAGAATAAAATTAGTGTTCCCAGTGTGTATTTCATATCGAATCACCTAAGGCTAGGGAGTAAATATAAGGGATCTATCTCCCTGACAAACCACTGTGATGTTTAGTCTTAGGTGTGTAGTTTGAGATAATCCCTTTTCTGGGTACAAATAACTCAAGAAGCATGCCTGAAATGAAACTACATACAAAAGCTTTTAGGTGATTAATAACTGCTCTATCTATATTTTAACCAACAGGTCAATTTTTAAACCTGAAACTCAACTTATTTTATTTGTATTCTCCTTTCTGCCATCATAATTCTGTTGAAATCTTATCAGAGGACATAGTTTTCTTGTATCATTGATTGAATTGGCCAAGATCATAAAAAATAACGGCCTTTTGGATTTATCATTTTGTCATACATGCCAACTGCTGAGCTCTTTGTTTGTTTCATTTGTATCATAGCTTCCTGATATGTTACTCACTCAAACTTGTGATGTCTTAGACCGGTTAAAATAAGGATTTATGTCGAGATACCAGGAAAATTGAATGTTTAACGATGGTCAATTCTATTGTTCTAATTTTAAAAGAAATTTAAAGGAGTTGTTGGTAATGCAAGAACATCATTGTTTACGATGAACTCTTGAATACAACTTAGTATTTTACTTGTATTTATTTTACAGGTCACTGCCGACTGGTTATTTTTATATTGCCATGAATTCATCTGCGAGAATATTAGGCTTGTTGGAACCACAACATAAAAACAAGAAGTTGGTGACAAATTTGGTGCATCCTCCATTTGATATGTCGGCAGGAATTTCAGGAGATGAATATGATTTCTCTGAGGTAATGATCAGTCTACTTCTTGTAGAGCTACTGAGATGGGAGATGTAAGATAAGAAAAATCTGATTTAGATGGTATTGTAGAATCAACTGAAACCAGTTCATCTTGTTCTAACCTCGGGTTTTTTTCAGGTAAACAGAGATGCTGCTGAGAAAGGCCTGCAGCCGTCCAAGTCTGAAGAACTGCAATATTTGGCACAAGTTGGTACTCTTGATGATCTGTATCTTAATATTGTTTCTCCAACTTTTCAGGAGGACAGAGAAATATTTTCTAGTGCCAATGCTCAAAATTCACCACTTATCGAACCAGATGAAGAGAAGCCATGTGTGTTTCCTTTTGCATCTATGGAGATTTTGAGGCAATATAGAGGTAGGATTAGCACAGTAAATGGAAAAAACATCGATGGACTGAGATATGAGAGAGAAGAACAAAGAGTGTCTCCCTCACAGTTGTCAATCAGTCATATCATTGAGTTGTCTGCAGCAAACTTCATTGAGTCCGAGAGGGGAACTGGGAACGAACTCTCTGCCAGCCATCCATATGCCAGCGCGTTTTCAGGACTCTCCAAAGAGAATGCTGAAGACGTTCAACTCGTGCAAGACCTCCTTTCATGTGCTGAGAAAGTAAGTAACCAACAGTATGATTCTGCAAGAAAACTTCTTGAAGAGTGCCACAAGCTGAGTTCCAGACAAATGAATAAAATACAAAGATTGGTTTACTATTTCACCGAAGCTCTTGGAGAAAAGATTGAGCATGAAAGTGGAAGGTTTACAAGAAAAAGAACTATTATAGATAGGCCACTCCAACAAACTGCTCCAAGCTCTGCTACAGCTGCTTTTTTTGAGCATGTACCTTTTTCTCAAATCACACAGTTTACCAGTATTCAAGCTATCGTAGAATATGTAGCGGGTTGCAGAAAGGTTCATGTTATTGATCTCGAGATACGATGTGGGATCCAACAGCTCATTTTATTGGAAGCTTTGGCTGGAAGATCTGAATGTCCCATTGAAAATTTCAAGGTAACTGCCATAGCATGTGAGTCAAGTCTTGTCATTGAAGAGACAGGTAATAGGCTGAGAAGCTTGGCCAGCTCCTTGAATATGAACTTCTCTTTCCATGTGATAAACGTAGAGGATATTGTCGATCATCAATTGAGCCTCTTTGATCTGGATGGTGAAGAAACAGTTCTAGTCCACGCGTCACATGCTTTGGAGAAATTGGTTTCAAAACCGAATCAGCTGGTGACTTTGATGGAAGTCATTAGAATGATTGATCCTTGTGCAATGATCATCACTGAGGCTGAACCAAATGTTAATTCTCCAGTTTTTGTGAATCGCTTTGTTGAAGCTCTTTTCTACTTTGGCTCTTACTTCGATTGTTTGGAAGATTGTTTGAAGAATAATTTAACAGAGAGGACATTTGCTGAGCTGAAAATTCTCGGTCCTGTAATAAGAGACACTGTGGCAGCCGAGGGCGTGGAGAGAAAGCGCCGGATAGTTGGCATCAATGTGTGGCGCTCATATTTTGCAAGGTTGGACATGGTGGAGCTGGATCTCAGCAAACAAGCCCTCGATCATGCAAACTTTGTCCTTAACAGATTCGACTGCCGGGATTCGTGCACACTTGGTTTCAATGGAAATTCCCTCATTGTTAGCTGGAAGGGGACACCAATATGTTCACTATCTGTATGGAAGTTCTAGTTAAAGTAAGCAGTCTAAAACTTCAGAATATATATATTTTTTTATCTGAGTTATTTTTCTCATTTTACAAAGCTTCTTCATGTTTTCTGCAGAGAAAGTACAAGAGCTAATATCTCACAAAAGTCTGATCTCTTACATACAGAGACAGAGTTCCATTTACAATAAGTATGTCTCTTTCCTCGGAGTTTGCAGTTAGCAAAGATGTTTTTCTTATTTGTGTGGTTTCATCAAGTGATCTGTTTTAATCTGATTAACTGATCATGATTGTTGCAATGATTCTGTTTGCTTGAATTTGGATATTCTAGGCGGATAGGGATATGCTTCTTGTTGCCAAGATATATCTGATGAATGTAAGAATAAAACAAGAGCCTCCTAGTACATGCCAGATGTTCATTGACCTTTATTCTGCTCCTTTTGATTAGAATAAATATTCAAAGAAAAAGGCTATGGTCGAATAAAATGAAACAAGATATCAAAGTTATCTCCGCCTGTCTGCAGTTGTAAACATCATCACCCTACAGAATGAAGTTGTGTACCTATTTTTACTTATATAGAGGTCACTGTCAAAAAGTTCTCATTACTGTCGTGAATGGACAAACTATTCTAATTAAGGAATCGGTGCAGCCTCCATTTGTTATGTCAACAGTTGGAATTTGAGGTGGCCGGTTTGGTTCATTTCAGGCAATGAACAAGCCCAGCTCATGTCCAAGATCTTCTCTCACATGCTGAGAAGGTTAATAAATGTTTCTTCAAGTAGGCTTCTTGTAGGGTGCCATAATCTGAGTTTGAGTAGAATAAATGTATCAAAGAATCAAAGATTGATTGAGGATTCGGAAGATTAACCGGAAAAAGTATGATGAATTAAAATGTACATTAGAAACTATAACACCAACCTCTGCATTGTCTCTCTTCCACCAAAAAGCATGGTGCTTATTTTGACTTTGAGGATGAATGTACGAAGAATGCTGCTCCTGAGAGAAGGTTTATCGAATCATTCCAAATCTGCTCTACTCTTTTGCTGTCATTGCAAAAGTTCAGAATTTAGTATCTGTGTTAGGAATTAAGTCGTAATTCCTTCCTTTTATATGTTTTGATGTGTCAAAATTCTACTAGCTAGGAGTATCTCTAGTGTTAGATTACTCCGAACTTGTAAAATCCTGTTAAGATTGTATCAAGTTGTAATGGAGCTGATCGCACAAAATTTGGGAGGAAACTGGCTACCAACTAGGAGTGTTGAAAACTGGCAACCAGCTTGGTAGCATCATTTGAAGAAAAATGGTTGTCATGTCATCACTAGATAGAGAGAATCCCAAACTCACAGACAGAGACAAGAATGAGTCTGGCGTACTCTTTTGAAGCCCACACTTTAAGCTAGGAGATTTTAAAGTCTCCTAGCTTAAAGTCTGCGAAATACTTAAACGCCTATTGTATAAGGAATCAACCAGTTGAGATTCCTTAGACTGACTCGGAGCCATTCTATCGAAAGCTGCAAGTCTACCTACTTTTTAGCAAAGGAGCAAAGTACACCAGATTTTCATGAAAAGAAAACACCCTGATTGGTCAAATCTATGGTGTTTCTCAATGGCTACAATTCAAACTTCTCCAGATTTCGTCTATAAATAGAGGAAGTGTTCAATAGGAGAAGGTTACTGAAACTTAGAACGTCTAAAAGCAACGAGCAATTTTCTAAAACGTTCAAAGCATTATAGCTGCCTTATTAGCTTCCGTGAGCCATTCCATTGGACACGAGACTCTTAGCATCTTTGCGAGAGTTACTATTTGGTTCTTTTACTTTCCAAGTAAGAAATCAATCTTCGGTCACTACATCTCCAGTAGCTGACTCTCATGGATGTCTAGCACCGCAAAGCATCATGTTCAAGAGAAAAACTCAAATTCTCACCTACCAGCTGGAGGCAGCGAGGTCTGTCCTCTCTCCGGGTCGAGAGAAGTAAAAACGAGCAAGATTAGGCGAGTGCGCTTGGAGCTTGTAGAAGGTGGCTTCTACAAGCAAAGCAACAAATCGTGCTACACTTTTGTAAACCTACTTAGTGGATTTCCAGACTTGTGTCTGAAGAGAGGACGTAGGATATTTGGCTCCGAATCTCTATAAATCCTTGTGCACTTACTGCTTACATATTTGCTTGCATTTAAAACTCAACCCTCTCTAAGTGTTGTAGTATACTTGAAATCGGTTAAGCATAAATTTCTCGCTAGACAACCATATTTCAAAAAAATCCAAACTGGTAACTTGTACTGCCAGTTTGAGAAGCGCAAGCTTATAAAACTTTTTCCACCGTGCAACATAATTTCTTTGATTTAGGGCCAACAATCTAATTCTGTGTTTTTGAGCTAGTATGATTTTGGATTTTGATTCAACTTTCTTGCTTGTGCTTTTTGAACCCCCTCTCTGATAATTTCTATTAAGAGAATGTCCACATATTGTGCTAGAGGTTTACAAAAAGAATTCAGTAAAGGAAAAGAAAATATAGATCTTGAGAGAGTAGTACTTGTGGACTTGCACAAATACTAATTGATCAAGAGACTTCTATCCATTCAAATGAACAACAAATTAAACTCCCTTTCACTCAAACATCTCATTTTATGGGGGTTCAAGTCCTTGTTGTGATGGATGCACATACAAATCCATAGCATTGCCTCCTGTAACAGCTCAAGATCATTGCAGTTTGCAGTCGAAGGTCATGTTTTCCTGCAACGAGACAGTCGTTTAAGGGATATGGTTGTGAGTCTCTACCTTCAGCAGATATCAGCTATGATCGATATTTTGTGCGAAGATGATAGAGTTTTTGTGAATGCAGTTGGACTGATATACTTTTTTTTTTTTTTTCCCGAAAGTTGGTAGCTGTTTTCCTTGCTGGAGATAACTATTTGAGAGAGAGAGATGAGAAGAAAGAGTCTTGATTCTGTGATTTTCTTGCTAGTTAAACTATTGTTTTCATTGTAATTGTTAGGTGGTATGCGCTGCGGAAGCGATGATTAATGACAAATTTTG
>JAPKLW010002011.1:109195-125774 GCA_026898455.1 Plectranthus barbatus
ATTCATTCACACTGCTTTTCACACTGCTTCACACAGCTTTTTCACATCCATTCACACTGCTTTTTCACAGTAATTGCATGTATAGCAGATAGAATCTGATGAAGATCAGATTATAAAAGCTGCATTTCTCAAGTTTGATGGACTTCTTAAATTGATAAAATGTTTATTCTAGCACATACTACAGGAATCAGAACGTGAATTTGGTAGCTGGGATTTCTGTGTGACAAAGAAACTGGTGATTTTTCTTTTTTTATAAAGTTCAAAACTTTTTTTTTTCTTTTGGATAACAAAATCTTGAAAAGTCACTTTCATGTGATTGTATTTTATGCCAAATGTGGCCTACATTATTGAAGTGTCTGCCAACAATCCAAGTTGCATTTGTTCTATTAATATTGTTGTGAATATCAATCATGATGTATTAGAAAAAAATAATGTTTATGTCTCCTTTCATTTCATTTTCAAGGAATTTTGGATAATTCAATCTTGACGAAACACGTTTCTTGATTATGTGGAGAAATGACGATGCGTCTTGATGAAGAAATACTTTTATTATATTCAAAACGAAAACGATTCAATAAACACATGGAAAAAAAAAAAAAAAAAAGAGAATTAATCATCACAGTCCATTTTTTTTCCAACTCCATATCCCAATAAAGATATTATTCTTCTAACATCAATTTATTAAATTAATCTTTCAAAAGTGATTTTTTTGGGTGCATATTATATTTAATATTTCATTTATGATATTAAAATATAATTATATATTCGTCAGTTTTAAGTGTAATCGAATCAAGTCAAACTAATGTTTATGTTTAATTTGTTTAGTATTGAGTCTAACTTTTTTATCGAGTAATTTGAAGTTCACGAACTTTATCAAACTTAGACTACTTCTAATAATGACACTGGCATAGTGTCATGAAATAAAATAAATACAAAATTAGAAAAATAATAATAAAATATTGGAATAAATGGTGTGTGTTGATAACCTAGATTGTCTACACACAATCTATACTGTACACTTAGGTTATTCAATCACATTACACCACTTGGCAGTTTTTTGATTCAATATTTATATTTTATATTCCCTCTGTCCCATAACATTAGTCCTGTTTTCCTTTTTCGTCTGTCCCAAACATTAGTCCTCTTTCCTAAAATGGAAAAGTAATACACACTCACTAATAAAATATTAATTTCCTCTATCTCTACTCGCATTGGTATCTGTTGGTCCCGGATATCAGGGTATACTTTGGCAGCGGAAAATACGTAAGTTCGTTTCTTGCACTCTGCTGGTTACACAGCTGACTGGGACCTTGTCAGCTGGTAAGTCAACTGGCAACTGAGTATTCAGCTGACTGGCAACTGGCTGGTCAGCTGATGACTCAGGACTTAGAAAATTTTAGAGTCGAGTTTGCACAGTTATAAACTGGTTTCAGTTATACTCCAGCACTTGGGTGCTGGGTTTTAAATCAGTAAGTAAATGCTGAAAGCAGTAAATAACAAGGATATTTTATAGTGGTTCGATCAACTGATCTACGTCCACTCTCCAGTCGAAGCACTGGAAATTCACTAAAAAGAGTAATCCGGTACAAGATTTCCTACGATCTATTTCCAGCTGGTAGATGCCTCGTCTACCAGTCCACTGGATCAACCGCTCCCGGTCCTTGTCCTTCTTCAACTCTTGTCAGCTGGATGGAGTGTGAGCACGTCACTTTAACCTCCACCGGTACCACTGACGACGTGGGTGTTTAGTTCTCCCAAGAACTTGACTCTGAGTGAGGCAAGAAGCCCGTGATAACTCAGGTGCTGGCTGGCACGAGAGCTGCTGTGAACTTCCTCGAAGAGAAAGATCACCAATGAGATCTGAACTTACAAGCTGGAAGCTTGAAGTCTCGTGTTCGAAGGAATCGACACACGGAATCTGTAACTCACAAGCTGGAAGCTCGGAGTCTCGTGTTCGATGAATAATCGACACACGGAATAGCTTTAAGAAAAGCCTCGAAAGTATCTGCTAGATCTTGCTGGATAATTTCGGAGATAGCGAGAGGAAGGAAGGGAGCCACGACTGAATGGTCCCGACGTATTTATAGACGCAGGAGCTCGATTCAAATCTCCTAGCCGTTTGGACACGTCCGGAAAAGGTCTCAGACCTAGGGTGTCCTTCTGCGGCGGCAGGTAGGCTTTTCCGGAAAGCGCCATGCCTCTGACCGCTTTTTCTGACACAGATCTCTTTGTGTCAGAACGGCTCTTCGTCAGTACGAGGATCGCGACTGGCGTCTTGTGTCTGATGGACTTTAAGTTATCCTAACTTAAAGTCGTCCTTTGTCAGTCGGTTCCTCAGACGGATCATCTTCTGTCTCTCTGGCGCTGGGAGTCTCTAACTGGTAACATCTTGACTGGGAGATCGTGCTGGTGATCTTGTGCTGGCAGTCCCTGCAGGTGACTGGTGCTGGCACAATCTAAGTCTACCAAAATATCAGGATGTTTTCTTTCTCGGACTCTCCCACGACTGGTGAGGTCACCGCTGGTGAATAGTGTCAGCAGGACACGTATTCCGCTGGTGAGGTTTGTCAGCCTCCTGCTGATGAAAACCTACCCAACTGGTGAACAGTAGCCAGTCGATAGCTCAACTCTATGCTGATGAACAGTATCAGCATGAGTCTTGGTCAGTCGCTTGCTGGTGAGGCATCCCTCAACTGGTAAGCACATCTCATGCTGGTGAACAGTAGCCAGCATGAGTCTTGATCAGCTGCGACTTACAACTCAAAATACCTATACAGGACTTTATATTTGAGACTAGAGCTATTCTAGAGACAACTGACGCTGGTTGGACTTTGGATTTGATCCACCAAAACACTTAAACACCAAGTCTAAGATCTAAGCTATCAACTGGAGAAGGGAAACTTAGCCAGATTTCCCAACAGTATCTGTGCCGGAATGAAACAAGACTAATGTTATGGGACGGAGGGAGTATGTTTTATCTTTAATTTTATAAATCATAAATAATTCATAATATTAAAAAATAAAAAATTATATCAAAATTTATATAATATTTTCTCTAGAAATAGAATATAATATTGATATGTTTTTCCACCAAAATTAAAACTCACTTATCTTTACACATTCAATTACATATTTTCTATTACTGAAAGATATGGATCTCAAAAACTTACAATTAAATATATAATTTCTACTTGTTTTGTTATTGAGTCAAATATCAATTTCTTTTAAGTGTATATAGTTTTTTATTATAATTATATATTTAAAACATAAATTATTATAATATATATTGAAATATAAAAAATAAAATATAATTTAGGTTGGGTTGGGAGAATGTCAGTGTAAGTAGAAATTAAGTTAGGTTGTGGATTGTAGAGGTGAAGGTGAGAGAAATTAATATTTTATTAAATATTTGTGTTAGGTCGTTACTAGAGATAGTCTTAGTCGAGACTAAACAAACTTTCTAAATTTATAATATATTTACAATATTCCTTATTACTCCCACCATCCCATTAGATTAGTCTCTTTAGGTTTCGGCACAATAACTAATGTTTGTGAGTGTAGTGGAATTAATATTTTATTGATGTGAGGAGATTTTTTTCCATTTTAGGAAATGAGACTAATCTGGCGGAAGGACGAAAATGGAAAAAGGGACTAATCTGACGGGATGGAGGGAGTATTTTGAAAGAAAAAGTTATTTATCCCAAAGTTAATATCATATTCATACTCAAATTCAAATTTCTTCCATTATTAAAAAAAATATCATTACTGTTACTTTTAAATCATGAAAATATATGTATCTTACTAAATTTTGCTAACGAACTTGTTCATGAGCTTACGAATCGAATACTATAATTCTCAAGTTTAGTTTGATTAATAAACAAGCTTCTCATAGAATCGGAAAATGGAGATACGATTTATTGATTGAAAATGGGATACAAGATAGAAGATAGTTGGATATTATGCTCCCCAGCCCTAATCAGCTAAGCTAATCCTTTTGCTAAACTCTTCCACAGTAGTAACCCTAACATTCTCCAGAATATTCTCTCAGTCTCCAGAATATTCCTATCCAATTGGTCCGCAATCTACGAACTAACTCTCCTTCTCTCTTTGTTCTCTATCAACTTCACTAAACGAGTTTTTATCGAGTCGAAATTCGAGTAATTCACAGTGTAGTTCATATACAACTTTAATTGTTAAGTTTTTTTTATTACTTTGTTTATATAAATATAAAGTATTACTCCCTCCGTCCCGGGTCTCTTGAGACGTTTGACCCGGCACGGAGGTTAAGAAAAAGTGATGAGAAGTTAGTGGGGTTAAATTTGTAGGTTAATGATTAGGAGAGATAATGAGATATGAGAGATAGTGGAGTAGGAGTAGAGTAGGTTTAGTGAATAATTAATTAATAAAAACTTTCCAAAAAGGGAAACGTTGCAAGTGTTCTGGGACGGACCAAAAAGGAAAACGTTGCGACTGTCCTGGGACGGAGGGAGTATTATATATGAATTTAATGAAACTAGTGCAAATACGAAACCACAAATAATAAGACTTTAGATTTATAAAGTGGGCTCATTTAGATAATCATAAAAGTTATGCTTGTTTTTTTTTTTTTAAGTAAATATAAATTTAAAATTGAAATCACAATATGAAGAAAACAAGAAACTTAAAAACTGTAAAAGGCATTCTACATTAATTTACACAATTAAGGGCACACATAGCCATCATGCATATTTCCCTACCCCAACCAGCCTTTTCCTTTTCCCTTCAAAACTGGTAAATCCCATCAACAGCCTGAGACTGAAAGGGTTGCTGCAGCCATGGTTTGAGATCAGGATCTTGCAAAATGTTCATCACAAAACAATCTTCATCATTTTCCTCAACATTAACAGTACTAGAAGTGCTGCTGCTGCTGTTGTAAGAAGCCAGCATTTCTTCCAGCAATCTCAACCTCTTCTTCAGCTCTTCTCCATGCATTCTCAACATCCTGTTATCCGACTCAACTGCCACGTAACGCCGCTCGATCTCGTTGGTTTTCTGCACTATCTCACCTCTTCTTGTTCTGAAATATGCGATCTGATCATTCAGATCCTTAATGTGCTGCTCCCTCTTCATCCTCGACCGCCTGGCCGATTCGCGGTTCGAGATCATCCTCTTCCTCTTCTTCTCGTCTGTGATGTTTGCATACCTGCTCTCATCATCTTCTGAAGAACTTGATATATTTATCTTTCTTGATGACATGATTTTGTTCTACACTTCCAGATTTTCTTGAACTTTTTTCCTAAGATTATTAATGATGTGAGAAGCTAGTATGATCAGCTGCTCATGAAAAAACATAAAACCAATACAAGAAAACCACTGAGAATGATTGGAGAAGCCTAATTCTACACAGATAGGCAGCAACAACACCACTCATATCAAAAAAAGACAAGAGTTTTACACGAAACTAATGAGTTTTGCATGGATATCATAGCTATGATCAACTCAGGAGATGAAAATTTTGTGGGTTTTGCTAAAAAGAAATCTGAAGGGCAAGTGGTATCAACTACTTGAAATATGAATGAATGAATGAGGAGAAAAAGAGGAGGATGATAAGGGTCAAGAATTGGAGTATATATAAGAAGGCATTTGTGAAAAACTACGAATTTTAAAGTTGGAAGGAATCTTCCAAGAGCATACAGTTGGTAAGAAATTGTGGATTGATAAATATGTGGATAATGATAGCACACATTACCCACACATGTATAAAAAAAAAAAAACTTAGTTTCAAGAAATCAAATGGAATATGGACTTTTTGTTTGTGGATAAGGTTTTATAAATTTCAAGAGTTTGCAGCCAAATTTTTATCTTTATCTAGTTCTTTATGCATGCTGAAAAGTCTCCCTTATTTTTTCTTTTTTGGTTTACTTCTTAAATAATTGTACCCTTTCCATAAATATTTCAAGAAAAATGGCCGAGTAGCCACATATTTGATGTCTAGAACAAACCAAAGCTTTTTTTTTTCTTCTTTACTCTTATCTTCTATTTTCACCTTTATTTTTAATTTTACCACCAGCTTGTATTCGTGATAACAATAAACAGAAAAAATTGTAACGAAGGATATGAAAATTAAATATTTTGGCTATCTAAATTTTTTAATACAATAATTGTTATATTGTTTACGATACCATAAACAACTATATCTTGATTAATAGTTTATATTGTACCAAACAAGTGGAGTGATGAAGCCTGCAAATTTATATTTTATTAAGTTATATATGAATAAACCATCATGTATGAGCGTGCATTATTGCTATATAATTTACTAATAAGATAAGATTTTTTTTAGCTCATGTATTATTGTACATTATTGTATTATGAAGATAAGAGAATTTTAGTTGATGAATTATTGTCATAGCCAACATGGTTATCATTTGTCAATTGAAATTGAATTAGTTGTAAGTTACGTTTTCAATTGGGCAAGGTTTGTAGAAGCTAAGAAAACAACAATTTGACTACTTCTAGACTGACCAGTAGGTTTAGGTTACCCCACAAATAAACGAAAAAATAATTGAAATTAATTAGAGGGGTAGAAAAGAAAAGATGAAAATGGATAGATGTCAATCGCTTTTTATAAAGAAGCTCCACAATTAAGGTGCATTAATCTATGTAAATATAAAATTATTATTTTTTTCCCTTAAAAGTTCTTTTAAGGGTGAGGGCCGACTCTTTTCTCTTTAGCTAGTCAAATACAGACACCTGCACAAATGTAAAACCTTATAATAATGAATATAAAGATGGGATGCTGAATTGCACATATCAAACCAAGGATGTCACACAAGCAATTTCCATCGCATAATGAATAATGAATAGGTACTAGTCATTTACAAAACTAAATGGCTGACAAAACCTTAGAAGATTCATAAACTATAATGTCTACATACACAATACTGAAAAGAAGAAGATTCAAACATCGTAAAAGTTACAGCTTTTCTGAGAGGAATCATGTCGACAGTACTTACTTTAATCATCTGCTCCAGCCTTCTTTCCAGTGAGGCCTCCAATGGGCCAATCCCATTGCCCAATCATTCAGATTATAATGGAAAGATCAATCGTGATTCGAGGGATTTTGAAATACAAACTCGAGCATGAGCCAGATTCATACTGTAAAGTCATTCTATTTTTTTGAACTTGGAGACGGCCCTTTCGTACTGTTCTCAGGCATAGCTGATACGTTGCCTGGCTCTTGTGCAATACCATTTGCTTCTTCCTTGCTTATATCATCGTAACTTCTTTTCTTGGATGATGATGAAGGACTGACCTCCTTCTCTTTTGCTGGCTGGACTTCACTGCTAGAAGTAGGAAATAGCGGAGGTTCACAACCACTTAGTTGACAGAAGACTTTCTCAACGGTATCATTAATCTCCTTCCCTAAGCCATTCTGATCCAAGATCAAGTCCCAAACTGATCTAGAAGCCTTCTCTAGTACGGGAGCTCTGCATTTTCATGCCAACCACATCAACTCTTACATATTGTGTTCTGGATCCCAAGAAACAAACTATGAGACATACCAGTTTGCATATGCTTCGTCATAATAAAGTATCATGCTGAATCTGGAAAGTGCAAGCTGAAAATGCAATGGAGCAAGACAAGACAATGATAATGATGAACTTCAATGTATTGAATGGAAGGAAGTAGTTTAGCTTATATGCAAGCCTTCCAAAGATTCAAAACCGGAGAGAAAATGGAGGGTTCAACAAAAACACATTTTCTTTAAAACAAAGTAGTTAAACTCTCATGTGTCTTAGACTTTATTGTTCTGACTTTTGATTATCCTAAATCATACAAGGACAATGACTTTCCCAGAAAGCTATAGCAACAAAATGGACACACTTAATTTACTAGAGTAGGTCACCAAGCAAAACTACTAAAAGCACTCCTGGTCTGAACATACATAAAGGAAAAAAGAGAGAAGAAAGTAACTTACTCAAGTTCCTGTCGAAGTGCATCAAACAATTCTCGCTTGGTCTGTTTTTCAGCACCAGGAGTATTAAGAACCTTACTCTGTTCCACCATTTTTATTGTGTTACTCTTTAGTTCCTCCTGCAACAGATACAAAGCAATGACTTTTCTCCTTATACTGACCTCACTTCAATAAAACAACAACAACAAAAGCCATCTATGTCCAAGAAACAGATTAATCAAACTATCCAGATAACCAATTAACAATGAGAACTGAAACATGGTTGTGTCACTTTGGAGCAACAATCTTATATGATTCATCACGTGCAAAAGACAAGTCAACACTTCATTAAGCAGTTGCCAACCACCATATCACAAGATTGTGTCACTCTGGAGCCAGGCAGTTGATAAAGCATTCTCAAAGTTGCATCAATTTCTTCCCAATTTGGTGTTTTTTTAAAGGAGGATGGAGTCTCAAAGGTTTTGATAGGCAGAATTATAGGAAATAAAAGGAAAAATGTCATAATCACATATTATATACTTTGCAGTTAGCAATTAAACAACAAAAATGAAGACAGAAGCTTAATAAAATGAAAGATAAGAAGACCCTTCTATAGAGCAACCGACATGAATAAGGAACACCAGACTATTAACTTAACAGCACAGGCTGTCATGTCAAGCAGTGTATCAAAATCATTTACATAAAGGCTAAATAGAATGTATCAAAATCCTTTGAACAAAATATGACAATGCAAATAATAAGTCGGTCAAGAAAAACAGTCAATTCCAACTTCACATTAATCAGTTTCTTGTGAGTTGTGGTAGATTAAAGATAATCCTTTACTATCAGCATATACATCATAGTAACCCTCAGGGATCTCCCCAAATCAAAGAGTAAGTAAACTCCAAGACACTATATATATTTATACAACATAAATATCACCATTCACAAATTATGATGTTCACATACGGTGCTCTTAAATTATTTCAATCAATAACACGATAAGAGTCATCAATATTCACATCTGCTACAAAATTGATGAGCTGTAAGAAGTAAAGATATGTTCACTCGAATTCAACATTAAAGCAGAAGCAATTTGCAAACACATAAGATACACATGTTCACATTCAACACAAGGGAATTAACACTATATACATTGTGAATATATCCCCAACTGGACCAAATCACGCATATGCAATCATCATTTCAATAACATTACCAAGCATGCAGTGCCAGTTATATCCCCAGACTTAAAGGAAAGAATCTTGTAATTACAAATTGTTATGAACATATAGCTCAGAGTGTGCTAATTCAATTCCAAAATACTCCATAAATCATAAAGCTTATAAAAATAATCAGTAAACACGCTCGGCTAGTAATGCACGGACCCTGCCTAGGAAAAGACCAAGATAAAGCCTTCAAATACAAATCAACGTGATTCTTAAAAGCATGACGGCAAAAGTACACGCTCGCTACCCACAAAAAAATATATAAATTTCTAATAATTGACCAAAAGCCAAGCAAATAAACCCATCAATGCATGAATAAACCCATTCAAACAGAATTCCTCAAATCACCGGCAAAATGAATAATCACGCACACACACAAAAACTCACATTAGCTTTAAGCTGATTAATTATCTTCAATCGAATGGCGTCGATTGTCCCGTCGTTCATGAGTGTCTCCAGTACGTCCTCCGGCGTTATCACCGGCGACGCCATCTCCTTATGCCTTGTTTGGGGGATTTCGAACTATCAAATCTCCAGTTTTTTCTGAACTTCGCTCAATTCAGCGGAATTTGGAGACTAGATAGGGCTGTGATCGTGGAGATTAAATACTCTGTACGACGTCGTAATAGTGCGTAAATTCTTTTAGCTGAAGTCGGCCAAATAAAGGTGATTCTAAATGGAGCTAGGGGTGAGATTCGGGTTAAAAATTGCACCCAACTTTCAAATTTCTAAAAATTCAACTTAAACCGTCCTAATGAAAATATTAAAATCGAACCATAATCAAATCAAATTGAATCATCGGTTTCGGTTCGGTTTCCGTTTTAACTAAAAATTCTTAGCATTTTTTATAAAATTGTTAAATTAACACAATTTAATGCAATAGAAAATTACAATCCACAAATATAATAAAAATAAAAATCTACGATTCACAAATCTTATACATAATCATAAATTTAGCAAATAAAAATATTAAACATGATTCAATCAAAATCCACAGTGCCGTCCGTGGAGAGGAGCAAGCAGCGTGAAGCTGTGAACGTGCGATTATGGTTAGGGTAACATAATAAAGTTTTGTTTCTTACGTTTATATTTTGCAATTTGTAGAAAATAATCCTTATATTTTATATAGAATATATAATAATATAAATAAATACAAAATATTTAATAATTTATATATGTATATAAATTTCCGTTCGGTTCGATTCGGTTAAAACCACATCCAAACCGAACCGAACCGATAACCCAAAAATTTTCTAAAATTCAACTCAAATCTAAACCGCATATGTTTTCAAACCAATCCAAACCACCCGAAACCTGACGGTTCGGTTTGGTTTGTGGTAGGGATGTCAAAAAAGTCCGAAATCGATGGGTTGACCGGAAACCGACGGGTTAAAGTGCGGGTTAAAGTCAAAAACCGAAAAATAATCGAACCAACAGAACAGGACCCGCCGGGCTCGCGGGCCAATCGGGCTGGACCCGACGGGTTGCGGGCCAGCCCGTCGGTCCCAATGTTATTTCAGCAAAATATGTTTTTTTCTAATATTTTATACTCCCTCTGTCCCGTTAGATTAGTCCATATTTCTAATTTCGTCTGTCCCACCAGATTAGTCCACTTTCCTAAAATGGAAAAAAATCTCCTCACATCAATAAAATATTAACTCTGTTGGGAAATCTGTCTAAGGTTTCCTCCCCCAGTAGCTTACTTGTTTAGAATATAGTTTTGGTGGATCAAATCCTAAGTCCTACCAGCGTCAGTTGTCTCTACATAGTTCTAGTCTTAAATGTAAAGTCCTATTTAGGTCTTTTGAGTTGTAAGGCGGCTGACAAAGACTCATGCTGACACTGTTCACCAGCGGTGAGAAGCGCTTATGACTGGCTACTGTTCACCAGTTGGGAAGGGTTTCATCAGCAGGCGGCTGACAAACCTTACCAGGAGAATACGTGTTCCTACTTACACTATTCACCAGCGGTGATTTCACCAGTCATGGGAGATTCCGAAAAGAGTTAACATCCAGACATTTGGTAGACTTTGATTATGCCAGGGCAAGTCACCAGCAAAGACTGCCAGCACAAGATCACCAGTATGATCTACCAGTCAGATGTTACCAGCAGAATTCCAGATTCTCTCTCCCCGCGTAGTAGAGACAAAAAGAAGATTCTCTGAGGAATCGACTGACAAAGGATGACTTTAAGGAAGGATAACTTAAAGTCTATCAGTCACAAGACGCCAGTCTTATTCCTCGGACTGACAGAAAGAGCCGTTCTGACACGAAGAGATCTGTGTCAGATAAAGCGGTCAAAGGTATGGCTCCTTTCCGGAAAAACATACCTGCCGCCATCAGAAGGACATCCGAGGTCTGACACCTTTCCGGATGCGTCCAAACGACTAGAAAGTTTGAATCGGTTCCTGCGGCTATAAATACGTCGCAACCACCAACATTCAAACATTAGATTCCACGAGCGATTGATTCCACGATTCTACTCATCTGCTCAACCACCGAAAGAACTAAAATTATTGCAAGATTGCATAAAGTACTTTCGAGGCTTTTCATAAAGCTTTCCGTGTGTTGATTTATCAAACACGAGACTTCAAGCTTTAAGCTTGTAAGTTAAAGATCTCACTTGGTGTTCTTTCTCCTTCGAGAGAGTTCACAGCAGCTCCTGTGCTTACCAGCACTTGAGTTATTACGGGCATTCTGCCGTAGAGACTGTTACGTTCTTGGGAGAACTAAAACACCCAGCTAGCTGTGGAGATTGAAGTGACGTGCTCGCACTCCATTAGCTGAGGAGAGTTGAAGAAGGATCCAGGACCGGGAGCGGTTGATCTAGTGAACTGGTGGACGAGGCATTCACCAGCTAGAGATAGATCGTAGGAGACCTGTACCTGATTACTCTTAGTGGAATTTCCAGTGCTTCGACTGGAGAGTGGACGTAGATCGATTGATCGAACCACTATAAAAATCCTTTGTTATTTATCAGCTTTCTGTCCTTCATTCATATTTTAAACCCAGCACTCAAGTGCTGGAGTATATCCTGAAACTGATATATAACTGTGCAAACAAGGCTAAACATTCTAAGTTTTGAATCACCAGCTGACCAGTTGTCAGCTGAGTAACCAGCACCAGCTGACCAGTTGCCAGTTGTCAGCTGTGTGTAAGTAGCGTGCAAGAAAACACTTAACATTATTTCCGCTGCGTAACGTTTTATACTCTGAAAAACCGGGACCAACAAGTGGTATCAGGCGCGGTCGGTCTTTCTAGACTGGTCGTACACTGAGTCGCTTAGGACCGAGATCCAAGTTTCCTTGCACTCCACTTTGTCTGTCTGTTGATTAGCTCAGGTACACAAGATGAATATCCCGAAGCTGCTCAACTACAATCCGGACAAGCATGATATATGGCGAAAGAGGTCGTTCATTCAGCTGAAAAGCGTCCATCCGGAGATGAAAGACGTGCTGGAGAAAGGGCCAATCGAGATCACCAAGACACAACACCAGCTAGGAGATCGCCCAGCTGCTGAGATCCCAAAGCCCCCAGAAGAATGGAACGCTGAAGACAGGAGGCGGAATCAGCTGGACTCCGTTGCTCTCGAGATGATCTTATCATCTCTTCCAGATCTGCTGATGGAGGAAGCCCTCCAATTTGACAGCGCCAAGGAAGTCTGGGACTATCTTGATAGTCTCTGTACGGAGACAGATCAGATGAAGCGCAACAAGTTGCAAGTTGCGGTGGACAAGTACGAGTCATTCCAGATGCTGACTGGTGAAACCATCAAGGAGATGGAGGCTAGATTCAATACTATAGTCAGCGAGCTGAAGTCTTTGGACAAGGAGTACTCGAATGCAGAGCTTAATGCAAAGATCCTGTCAAAGATGCCCAAGGAGGACTGGTTTGTGAAGACGACATCTCTTAAGGAGAAGGATCTATCCAAGATGACTCCCAAGGAGCTATTTGCTCAGCTTCAAGCACATGAGTGGGATATCCAAATGGTGAACAAAAATGAAGCCATTCGGACCGTTGGATCTCCCAGCATCAAAACACAAGACGAAGCCTACTTCGTCAAGAGGGATTTCAAATGGAAGCACAAGAAGCCTTTTCACACTGACAGACCTGCTGGGCAGCACAGCCAGCAGAAAGAGATCCCATCCCCATCGGGATCTAACTCAAAAGGCAGCGAGAGCTCTATCGCAGACCTTGAGCAACAAATGAAGAGACTGGCTGTTCTTCTGGAGAAAGCCAAGTCGAAACAGGGAGTATCTCTTATCTCAACTGATGGAAAATTCATCAAGAGAGCTCCCCGCGCTTGTTATCAATGCCAATCCCCTGATCATCTTAAATTTGAATGTCCACAGGTGGATAAAGATGAGCGGGAAAGGCTGAAGAAGCTCTTTGAAGAGCGTGCATCCAAGGCCGTTGCTAAGGCCATGCTGACAAGGACAGAGGTTCCTGATATACCTGACCATGATGATGGAGAGTATGCGTCAGATGAAGAGTCAGAAGAGGAAGCGCTACTGGCGCTGATGGTAGCTTTCGGAGAGGAAGCACATGAAGAATGTGCTGACAGTGAGGAGGAACAAGCACTTGCTGCTGACGACCAGGTACAATCTGTTCCCTCATTGCACATCATGTCTCCACACATCCTAGACGATGCTGAGTCGCATTGCTCCGACTCAGAGGTTGTCACCATAGATATTCTTCAGGAAGAATTTCTTAAATTTTACGAAATAAAGAATATCTTGGCTCGCGAAAACACCTCGCTAAAAAATCAGATTTCTATTTTGACCAATGAGATTGAAAAATCTAGGTCACTCGGTGTAGAGTTAGCCACTCTGAAAGAAACTCACTCAGATTTGCTCAAAAGTTTTGAAATTTTAAAAACTGAGAGAGATACCTTTCAAAAGATTGTCCTTGAGCAAGAAAATAAAATAAATCATTTGAACAAAGGTTCCAAGAATTTGGAAGAGGCTCTATCCCATTGGAGAAAGCCTACTGATAAATCCGGGTTGGGATTTGAAAAGGTGTTGAGCATAAACCAACCCGAACTCACTGCTGGTAAGGGCAAGGGCAAACTGGTAAATGCATCAGCACCAGCTGGTAATACCAGTAAGTCCCGTATGGATGATCAGCACAGGAATAATAAGACCAGATTCATAGGTGAGTCATCACGACAAAAACCTCCACTGGCAAAGTCCTCTGCTGACAGGACGCCAGCACACCCTAAGACGCAGACTAAGCCGAATAATTCTAAGGCAATGAAGTCAGCGTCAGCTACCAGTGGAATCCGACAGCCATCTCCAGCTGTCAAGGGAATCCACACACAACCTCGTCAGTATGCCAATCACCAGCATACTTACAAGGGATCCAAATCTCAGAGTAACTCTGAGAAAAGGATAATACCTGATAGGAGGAATACCTATCAGAGGCCTAAGCCCAATCACAAGTTTTCTCAAAGGGCTGTGAAGGCTAGCCATGGTGGTCCACACTTCCAGAGACCACTAAGGCAACACACACAACCGGAAAAATATTTCCGAAACTCTCAGCGGAAGAATACTTCCAAAGGAGTTACACACACAACCACACCTTCCCAAACCAAACTCATGCATTACATCAATAGGAAGGGAAAGGCTACTGATGATATCAGCAAGGGTAAAACCAAGCTGAAAATCACCAAAGTCTGGATTCCGAAAGGAATCATTCAGCGATCTAACCCTGCAGGACCCGCAGAAGATCGGGGACCTAAATAAATTCTTTATCTTTCTTGCAGGTACAGGATCATGCAACACAACTTCAGAGGTCGAGAGAGTGGATCTTAGATAGTGGGTGTTCAGCTCACATGACTGGTGAAGAGGATTTGTTTGCAGATCTTATCAAGGTCAAAGGACCCCCAGTTATTTTTGGTGATAACTCTAAGGGCAGAGTTATCAGCAAGGGCTGCATTGAGAAGGACGATGTCAGAATTATAAATGTATCCCTTGTTACCTCTCTCAAGCACAACCTCCTGAGTATCAGTCAGCTGTGCGATAGTGGCTACACAGTTCACTTTGAGAAATCAGAGTGCCAGATCAAGGACGAAGAGACTGGCGAGATCAAGCTGAGAGGTATTCGGAACGGAGGACTTTATACCGTTGACTGGCAAAGTGGGAAGACAGATTCATGCTTCGTGGCCACCAGTACTATGGAAACTAACTGGCTGTGGCACAAAAGGTTGAGTCATCTGAATTTCAGAACTATCAACTACCTGGCCAAGCATGATCTTGTGGAAGGACTTCCCAAGGGAGGATTCAAGAAGGAAGGGATTTGCAAAGCATGCCAGCAGGGCAAGCAAACTAAGAAGTCCTTCAAGAACCAGTCGCCAGTCTGCCCCAGTACCAGTCGGGTACTCGAGTTGCTACATAAGGACCTCTTTGGACCAGTAGCACCTCAAACCATTGGAGGAAGACGTTATTCGCTGGTGGTAGTCGATGACTACTCGCGCTATACCTGGGTAAAGCTTCTCAGAACCAAGGATGAAGTGAAAGTCATTCTTCCAGATTTGATTGTCAAAGCACAGAAACAGAGAGAAGCTATGGTAAAGCGGATACGGTCAGACAATGGGACGGAATTCTGCAACAGTCTGCTGATGGATTTTTGCGCGGAAGCCGGCATTAAGCATGAAAGATCTGCACCAAGGCAACCGCAGCAGAATGGACTGGCAGAACGTAGGAACAGGATGCTGAAAGAAGCGGTCCGGTCCATGCTGGCAGAATCCGGCTTAGGACAGAGTTTTTGGGGAGAAGCGTTGGTGACGGCCTGCTATACTCAGAATAGAAGCGGGATCAACGACAGACTCAAGAAAACTCCCTACGAAGTTTATTTTGGTCGTAAGCCTTCTATAGATCATCTTCGTGCTTTCGGTTCACCATGTTATGTCCATAATAATGGTAAGTCGAAGTTAAATGCTTTTTCGCCTAAGGCTGATGAGGGTGTCTTTGTCGGATATGGACATCCCTCTCACAAGGGCTATAGAGTATTTAACAAGACCACCAAACTTGTGGAAATAACATGCAATGTTGTTTTTGATGAAGCTATTTTAGTGCGCAGGACATTACGACAACTGGCTGAAGATGTTCCTGAGGTCAATGATGTCGTTGATTAGTTGGGCAGGAATTCTTCCAATGCTCAACCAACTGGTTTGACTAGACCTATGACTGGATCATCTTCACAACCAGTATCCTCGGTTGCCCATCAGCAATCCGGGAGGGTCGGTGATGCAATTGACCTTACTGAGACCTTACACTCAACCTCTCTGAGTGGATCTGGCAATAATCCAGGGGGAATTCCGTCTGGAATTTTTGAACCAGAAGAAGACAATGAACCAGCTGGAGTGGATGCACCAGCTGACGGTGTAGATATCGGAGAAGGATCAGGAGATCAGT